>BSBK01008806.1:210000-247500 GCA_027943335.1 Chamaecyparis obtusa
GATTATTTATGTAATCCATTGGACCCTTTTTTTTGACTGAGAAGTTTTCGTTGTTCAATTCTTTTGTTAATTTAGTTTTTCCATTTCTCATGTTTGTAGCCCGTCTGAGAGATTTGGGGTTTTGGTTGTGCTTGTAGTGAGTGGGCGGTGAATATACAGCGGGACAGCTATGCATCATATGTGGGTCACTATCCCATCCTCGCCTATTTTGCCATTGCAGAGAATGAGTCTATTGGAAGGGAGCGATATAACTTTATGCAGGTCAGTTACATTCACAGTTCAGTGTGTAGCAGTTGTATTTGGTGGAATCTTTTGGTTTGTATAAGGGTTTCTTTTAATGCAGGGGTTCTCCCTCCCTTTAACAAGTTCAAAACTCTAAATCACTAAAACAATACTTTAACAACAGCAGATTCTCTCTGCTTTAAACTCAACACCAGATTCTAACTCCGATTGATAACTTTATTTCAAAACAGCAGATACTGCCTGCTTTAAATTCAACACCAGATTGTAACTCCGATTGATAACTTTATTTCAAAACAATTTTTTTGTCAAATATTTAGCTATCTGCCGGCATTTATTTACAAAAAAGACATTTTCTTAGCCTCTCTCTCTTTGCACAGCATCCTTCTATGCAGATTCCTCTACACATTTGCAACTGCATTTGCCCTTTCATAAGTCTCCACTGGTTCTCTTCTTCCTTGGGTCGCTTCTACCAATGATGCCCCCCTTCTTTTGTTATTTTTTCTTTCATTTAATAATCAGCCATTTGTTTTACACTGTTTCACTTTCTCTTCCTCTGCCTGACAATGGCTCGATGCCCTTTCAGCTTCTCCTCTTCTCAATTTGCACTTCAATGAATGTGGAATTGACCCCCTGCAGCCTGTCTTTAACTCCTTAATGTCTTCTCTTACTTCAAACTTCTCTTCCTCTGCCTTATAGATCCCACTTTCCCATCACTGTGGTTGCTGCCGTGGTTTTGTCCCATTTTCCCCCTTCTTGAGCACTACTTCTTTTCTCCATTTCCCGCGACCTCTCCTGTCTCTTCAATTTCACTCCTGAACCTTCCAACTCTCTCCCATTCTTTTGGCGTTACCCCTGTTAATCCCCCACTTAACAGTTCAAAAAATAAAAACCGTTTCAAATAACACCTGTCAATTGCATTTGTTTGCTGGCACATGGAACCACAATTCTTGGGGTGTTGCACCAAATAGCTCACGACCTTGTCTATACTTCCACAGTTTGCATACATACTTACCAGTGGCGGTTGCAACTCTACACCTGGCATAATGCTTAGATCCATCATCTCATTTATACAGAGAAGAATGAGATCCAAGTTCTCCAGAGCTTTCCTCTTTTCAATGTTGTTTGTAGTAAAGTAAAAACAGCATAAAAAATAATCTTGCAGAACTGTTGCCAAAATGAGCTTGTTCTCACTTTCACCACAGTGACAAAGGAGTGCAGATCTGATATCAACTTGTTTACAAATTACAACAATGTAACTAGCAATCATTCCTATTTTCCGCTTTGCTTCTCGTTTGCCTTCTGAAATGAAAAGCAAATGTTCTTAATTGCTAGGCAGGACTACAAAATTAAAGAAGGAAAGAAAACCTGGAAATATTTTTTGTTGGCAATTAATTGCCAGTTTGCCTGGGTGCTCCTGTACCATGTAAGCAGACGATGATTTTTTTTTGGGGTTGGGTATTTAGTAGCTCTTCAAAGGGTTTATGTCGTCTGGAATCAACTGCCTGCTTTTTTAATCATCTGACGTTTTGGGTCTTTCTTAACCCTGGTGACAAATCCTGTAGAATGCAGGACAGGTGATTCTAGGAAACCTGTACACAACTAAATGAGATCTAATCTTTTCACGGATGCCTAGGTTTCTAACCAAATCCAGTCACGTTGTCATGTCCCCCATTTGAAACCCTGATTATGATGTCCCTTTCTGAAGTAGTATTTAATAATAAATATTAAATGATAATAATAAAATTAAAATAAATAAATAAATAATAGTAAATTATAATATAATATAATTACAGTTTGATGGAAGCTCAAGAGATATTGTATTTCAATTTTGTGAAGTCTATCAGGGAGACAAAGTTGTACTGAAAAAGTCCATTATTATAGACGGTTCAAGTTTGGGGAAGTTTGATATAATTAAGTAAATAAAGAAATATATGGGTCTCTATAGTGGACCGATTCAATAGGAATCTGGAGGATTTTTATGCGACCATGATCATATAGGATGATTCACTTAATGTATGAGACATCCCAAGAAGAGGATTAAAATGATACTCTGGATAATTACATGTCTTTTCTTTATGAAGCGGTAACCTCTACGAACAACAGCAACGTAATTAAAGGTTCCACCTTGTAAGAACAGCAACAAGTAATTTCAAGGTTATACCCATCAATGCAGTCCTGGAAATGATTATGTTGTGAATCATCAGCTGTAATATCTTTCACATCACAAGCAAAGATTACTCTGTTGTGAGTCTCTGAGATGGTGATCTACGTTCACAACCGCTGGGTATTAATGAGTCAGTATGACTAATATCTGATTGGCTTTGTAGTGAAATTACTGAGGGATTTTATCTCATCAATGTTTATAGTTGAAGATCACCTGTTACCGTTTGAGGAGAAGACAAATTAATCTCAATCTGCCAGTCGTTTTATAAAGAATAGTTATATCGATTATAAAATAGCGCTCAGCAAAACAGACTTAATATGTCACTGCCCAAGGAAAGATTATTATAACTAAATTAAATAGTTAACTAAGAGTGATGTAAGGAGGTACAAATTAACCAATGACAATCATTGATGGAAGGTTGAGATTACTATAACAAACCGATTTGCATATATCTTAAAGAGATATGATTTAGTTGAACAAACTGATCTGCTTATGATAGGAAATGACATGTCTCTTGGACATTCAAGGGATGGTTCTTGCATGATATATAATGAATATCAGATCTATTATCAGCAGAGGGAAGAAGCAGATTATAAATTATATTTGACATTCACTGTAAGGATGAAGATCATTGAAGGATTATAGATTAGAAAATATATTTTATTCTCTTCAGAAGGAAGAAGTCAGAAAGGAAAACAAGTTATATTCTATTGCTGGCAGGCATCGTGTGACAGAATACTGATATGCTGTACTTATCTATAAATCAATACTGGTCTACAATATATTATACCAGAATCCTATTAGGAATTACGGGCCAATATATATAGTCTAATATATATATACTGTAGTATTAATATCAGTTATAATAGTGATATATATATATATATATATATATAGAAAGTTAGTATATTCATAGCCTATTCCTTAGTCTCTTACTATGGCCCATTTTGAGGACATATAGGTTGTAGGGAACAGCTGGACTAATTCCTTGCAAGGTGGGTGAATCCCGAGAGAGGCTAAGGCACGTATTTCTGAAAACCCTGAGGGCATAGTTCAAAGATGGGCATGAATATGTGTTTTGGAAACCATGAGGGAATCCACTTGTAGATTGGTATCCAAGCACCCTATGACAAGTACTCTTTGTCCTCCTTAGGCTTGAGTTTGGAGAGAAGTGAGAAAGTGGATTTGAATACGTCAAGTTCAACTATCAAATATATTATGAATTATTTGTTGTTTTTTTAAATTAATTTGATTTAGATGCACAAACCAAACCTTAGTTGAGAATATTAGGGTAAATCAAGTCTATACCTAGTTGTAAGACATTACAAATGGTATTAGAGCCTTGATCCTGCCATCTTGCAGGATAAACCTACGATAATTGCAATCCAAATAGAGTTATTTATTCCACCAGTTTTGTTAAATAAGTTAAGAATATATTCAAGTAGGCCGACATTACGTCTCTACATGTATGTGCCTTATATATGCTTACTCTAAATGCATTTTATATACACTCTTCATGTGAATACCTTGTGTTTGTTTGTTTGTTTCACACATGTTTACTCCATGAGAACATTTCTCATGTATGCTTTGTGTATTGATTCATGCACATATTTATTGCTTACTTCATGCCTTATGTGTACACTTCATGTCTTATGTGTATTCATGTGTACTACTTCGTGCCTTATGTGGATGCCTTATGCCTTACAGATTGCTCACGCCTTACATATATTTATGTTTTGTGTGTATCTATGTATATTGCTGCTTCACGCTGCATGATTTATGTGTTACCCCAAGTTTCTGGAAGGGGGGGACAGGGAAACAGGTTTCCAGGATGTTTTTTTTTTTGCTGGAGTAGGGGATGGCTATATACATATATATATCTATATATGTGTGTGTGGAATCTGAATTTTCAAATATATTCACAAATTTCAGAATTACATAACATTGTAACATTCATCATAGCAACATAATTATCAATGTCATTCATCAAATCATCATAGAACATAGCATCAAATCGAATCATCATAGAATAGGAACATAGGATGACATTGACATCAAATGAGAGTTCAAATTTCACTTTCATACATTCATAGATATAGTTCATTGAAACAATGAAAAGTATCATAGATTCATATCATATATCAAAATGCGCAAAGCCTGCAAGTTTCAACAAAATGAAAAGTTAAAGACTTAAAGTATCATATCATATATCAAGATTCTATTATCATTGCATCAATGTATCATATAATGTCAAAAGCCTCAAAGTCTGAAACATCAAAGTAAAAATGAAAACAAAGCTAATATGACAGCCGCCCCTAATCTTGATCCATATCAATGTCACTGTCATTGATAGCCTGAGACTTGAAGGTTGCATCATCCAACGGAACGCCAAGCAATCCCAGCGGTGTGTCGTCCTCATCAATCTTGGTGGCGTCTTTGGGATCAATATCCCATCGTAAAGATGGGGTCTGTCGATACTTTGGAGTCTTCCGATCCACAAGTCGCAGAGCACTATGCACAACCACTAACTTCTTTGCTCGTTTAGAGGTAAGCCTATTCCTCTTTACGGAGTGGATAAAGCACTATGTAATTCCTCTCTGCAATAGAGGAACTAGCAACTTGTGATAGGAGATGAATTGCAAGTATTACTGTTCTATCCATCTTTGCCTCTGGTGTGCTAAAGTTTGGACCATCAAGGTTTGTGAAGGCAACCCATTGCTCACGAAGTGTACTAGATTCTTGAGATGAATACATCTTTTGAATGGCCTTCATAATCCCACGTCTCACCTCATCATCCTCACTAGGAGTGCACCTTCTAGGCCTATGCTCATACCATTTTTGATTTAGTGCATAGGCTGCCATGTGAAGTGGAGTATTCATAGCGTTCCACCTCTGCATGAAAATTGGCTTAATGTACTCCTCGATAAGACTAAATTATTATCATGAGCCGAAATTATCTGCTTCATCTTCTCAAGCATGCTGTCCATAGTCTCATACATCTCTCCAAGGTTAGGAGAGTTTGTATCAACATATCTGATGACATCTACAACATGAGAGATGATGGAGCAAATATATATGTATAAGAATAAGAGCAAAATGTCAAAATTTGAATTTTTTTAATTAAATGACTGAAAATAGATTTTTTTTAATTAAAATCAGAAATTTAAAATTCTGAAAATTGAATTTTTTTTATGATTTTTAGATGAAAATGAGAATCAACAATGTCTTACCTCATAGTGGACCACCAATCGTCATCAAGGATCCTCCCGTTTGATGACTTTTTCCTTCAAGAGTGTTTTCAGTAGGCCATCTATTCCACTATGAATTCACTACCATCATTTGTAGATCATCATGCACCTCAACCATCCTGTCTTGCAAAATGTAGTAGTTGGCATATCTTGTCTCTATAGGTTTTAGAAATTCCTTCTTTGAAAACTTTTTGAAGTGAGCAAGTGAGGTGTGGTGGTTGCAAATGAGCATTTGAATATTTCTACCTTGCGCCGCCACTTCATTTACCTAAAACAATTTCCCCATGTCCTTCAATGCATGAACACAACATGGAGTCCAAAAGATGTGCTTTTAAGCACCCTCTACCATCATACCAGGCAATTTGCACACATGTGCTGAATTAGTGATCACCTGAACCATATTTGAGGGCCCAACCTCCTCTATGGCCTCTCTTAGAATGCTAAATTGAAAATCTGCATTCTTGCATTTCCCTGAATAATCAACGGCTCTAAGAAAATAAGAGCCAGATGTGCATGTGACAATGATGTTGATGAGTGGCCGATGTCTAATATCGGTCCACCCATCCATCACAATGGAACAACCAATCTTCATCCAAGTACGCCTCATATCCTCCATCATCAAACTCACCTTGCGATATGCTTTGTCAAGGAGGGTAGTGCGTAGTTTATGATCTCCAGGGGGTATAAAAGAGGGACACATATTACCTACTTCTTCGATCATTTTCTTGAAGAATGGAGAACGGGCCACATGAAATGAGATGGCATGGGCAAAAAAGAAATCAGCAATGGAACACTCTGTCAATTCCTGTGCCTATGCATTAAACAAATTTGTAACTGACCCTAGCTGTCCACTATCACTAGCCTTCCTCTTTCCTCTTTCCTTTTTTTTTTTTTTGGCTCCCACACCATGAATGACACTACCACTAGATGACATAGGGTGAAGACTATGACTAGATGGCTGTGAGGGCTAAGGCATTACAAAGGGCAGACCTTTAAACTTGTATTCAGCCTTCATGTGTAATCTATAACACTCTAATTTGGCATCCTCTTTTAGATTTTCACAATATTTAACTCCTTTGCCCGTAACACCCAAGAAATGAGACCACACCTTTGTGTTGCTCCCTCTAATTTCACTTTCGCATATATGACATTTATACACCCTACTTCCACCCGAATTTTTCTTTTTGACATCAATTGGATGAACAAGGCAAAGTAGAGGTTTTTTAGAGTTAAAAGGGCCTTGTGCAAACTCTCTTTAGACAGCTGAAGGGATTTTAAACTTGTTTGGTTCCTCTTTTGATTCACCTCCAACACTTCCACCACCACCACCCCCAATTGCAATTTCTTCCCCTTCCCATTCTTTATCACTACCATCACAACCACTGCTGCTGCTCATGTTGAAAACTTTAATGGTACTGTATAATGCAAGCTCAAAATTGAAAAATCTGAAATAAAAGGAAAAAAAATCAGACATTTCATGCTTTGAACTACATAGAAATTAGATTTTTTTATTTTTTTGAAACTATGATTTAAATTTTAAACTGACACTGATTAAAATTTAATACAATAAACTGTGATCTTAAATTCATTGATTAATGATTCAATGGTTTTGTTAACCATTGATTATCACTGATAAATTGATGATCAATGGTTAACAAAACCATTGAATCATTAATCAATGGATATTTCAAAATTTTTATCTCTGAGAATGACTGCTGAAGCCTGAGGCTGAAAGTGAAAATGGGCCGAGAAATAATTTCTCTGCAAGTGCAAACCCTTGCAACCACAGCTTCCTTGTTTCTCTCCAAACACAGCAAAGGGACAAAGATTTTGTGATTTCTATGCAAACGCAGCTTCAAAGACCCAGCAATTTCTCTCTTGCGATAGTTGGTGCATGTAGACACGGCAATAGAATAAATGTTTTTAAGTTTTAACTTTTAAAACTTCATAAGTTTAGCGCTGCTTTATGCCTTATAAGTTATAAATATGTTATAACTTATACTATTAAAATATATGTTAGGGTTGCATAATTTTTTTGCAAATTATTATGAAAGGCCGCTGGAAACTGCAATCCATCCCCAGGACGGTCATTGGAAACGGTCAATGACATTTTTGCGTTCTGGAAACGGTTTCCGAATATTTAATTGGGGGCGGCTTCAAAATGTCCCTGGCCATTCCTTTGTCCTCGAAATCCTTTCCGTTTCCGAAACTTGCCATTAGGGGTGGAAATGTGTTTTCCGGATAACATAGTGCTGTGTGTATTCACATATATGCTTCTTGACTTGAGTAAATTCATATGTATGCTTCATGCTTTAGGTGCTATGTGTATTTACATGTATGCTTCTTGACTTGAGTGAATTCATATGTATTCTTCATGCTTTATGTGCTTTATGTGTATACACATATGCTTCAGGACTTGAGTGAATTCATATGTATTCTTCATGCTTTATTTGCTATGTGTATTCACATATATGCTTCTTGACTTGAGTGAATTCATATGTATTCTTTATGCTTTATGTGCTATGAGTATTCACATATATGCTTCTTGACTTGAGTGAATTCATATGTATGCTTCATGCTTTATGTGCTATGTGTATTCACATATATACTCCACTACGTAAGTGAATTCACATGTATTCTTTATTTCACATATATGCTTCTTGTCTTAAGTGAATTCATGTGTATGCTTCATGCTTCATGTGTAAGTATGTGTACACTTCCTAACTAAAATTAATTTATGTATTATGTGCCACATTTATCCATGTGTATGCCTCATGCCTTAAGTGTATGTATCATGTGTATGGTTCATATGTATTCAGGTGTGCAATTCATGCCTTAAGTGTATGATCCCTGCCTTATGTGTATTCATGTGTATGACTTGTGCTTTATGTGTATTCATGCGACTCATACCTTGTGTGTATTCATGTGTATGACTCATACCATATGTGCATTCGTGCTTTATGTGTATTCTTGCTCTACATATATTCATGTGTATACTTCATACTTTACATGTCTTAAATGCGAAGTTACCGATTCGGGTTGCGGATGTGCAAAATTTTTTTAGGGGATGCGGATGCGTATATATATATATGCAAAGAAGTGCAAGAAATATACGAAAATAAATCATTTGATAGTATGAATTTCAGAATTAGAATAATGATACTTCACCAATCACCATTGATCAAGATTCAAGATATTTCATATTTGATAGTTCAACAACTTCAACTTAAAACTTCATAGACACAAATGTTCAAATGGAAAGAAGTTCAATAACTAATTACTCATGTTCAAACTAAATCTACCAATAAATGATTTGATAGCACCGATCAATACTTCTGGAGTGCTGTCGAATGACGTGTAAAACATATGACTTTGTTTAAAAGCAAACTTTATGTCATTTCCCATTTCGAAAATAATAAAAGAATCTGTCTTTCGAAATCAAGTGCGTTGTAAAGTTGTATTGCCTCCACCTTCTCTAATCAACACAACAAACACTGTACGTTCTCTCTCCCGCGATGTCATTATCAGTAAGGTTTATAGTGAACAATTCCCTTATTATAATTTTTTTCTCTTATTTATTACTCTGAAATTTTAGTCCTGTCAAAGCATGTAAATTTGGTTTTGATTCCTGAATTATCCTATGTTAAACATTAGAGAGTGTTTTAATTTTATGACTGAATTTATGTAAATTCGGATGCCTGTGGTGGCTTCCGGGTGGCACCCACAGGGCATCTGCTCCCGGATCCGCCTCCATACGCATACGCATCCGCATCTGCCTCCAGAGGCCCTGCAGACGCATCGGTATCTCAGCTTAAATGGATGCTTCATGTATTAAGTGAATATTCCATGCTTTGCATGCAGGCTTCATGTGTATTCATGGATATGCTTTGTGTCTTCAATGAATTTATATGTTTGCTTCATGTTTTCAGCATGGTTACTTCATAGGTGTGCATACCTTAGATTTGAAGTGTTTTCAGCAAGAAGTATGAGTACTTATAACTGTTTCTAGATTCTTTTCTCTAGAAGATGAGAGTAAACTTGTCTTAGTTAAGCTTTGCCAAGTTTCTACTATCAAATCATAATTCACATTCAAAATAAGGGAGGAAACATATCTGATAATATCAGAGTAGTGCAACAGAAGGTGGATTACAGATAGGTCTGTATGATTTTTCAGTCATTACTTGAGGATAAATAATTTCAGGGAGGGAAGGATTGTCATGTATTCCGTTTGAAACCCAAATTATGATGTTCCTTTTCTGAAGTAGTATTTAATAATAAATAATAATGAAAAAATAAAAATAAATAAATAATTAATAATAAATTATAATATAATATAATTACAGGTTGTTGGAAGGTCAAGAGATATTATATTTCAATTTTGTAAAGTCTGTTGGAGAGACATTAGCAAAATTGTACTGAAAAAAATCCATTACTCTAGCCAGTTCAAGTGTGGGGAAGTTTGATATAATTAAGTAAATAAAGAAATATACGGGCTTTTATAGGGGACCGATTCATAGGAATCTGGAGGATTTTTATGCCACCATGATCATATAGGATGATTCACTTAACGTACGATACATCCCAAGAAGACGATTAAAACGATACACTGGATTATCACATGTCTTTCCTTTATGAAGCAGTGACCTCTATGAACAACAGCAATGTAATTAAAGGTTCCACCAATTAAGAACAGCGACAAGTAATATCAAGGTTATACCCATCATTGCAGGCCTGGAAATGATTATGCTGTGAACCATCAGCTGTAATATCTTTCACATCGTAAGCAGAATTACTCTGTTGCAAGTCTGTGAGACAGTGGTCTATGTTCACAACTGCTGGGTATTAATGAGTCAGTATGACTAATATCTGATTGGCTCTCTAGCGAAATTACTAAGGAAGGATGTTATCTCATCAATGTTTATAGTTGAAGATCACCTGTTACTGTTTGAGGAGAAGACAAATTAATCTCAATTTGCCAGTTGCTTCATAAACTTAGTTACTGGGTTCGTACCCACAGGCCCTGAACCGGTTTCGGGTACACACCCTATACCGGCTCGCCTGTGGGTACTTGCTATGTACTGTGGGTACTTGATATGACTTATTTGAATATTTTTCAACTATCAATTGGCATTTAATATTTATCTTTGGCTGTTGGCATTGATCAATGATCATACTATGAAATGATTTAGTTTTACAATTCTGTATATTTCTTCTTATTTTTTTGTATATATAATGCATATTTATATAAATAAATATACACTTGCACCCATACGTACCCAAACCCCTAAAAAAAATTTCACGTACCCACATACTGGGTTTGTGTACTTGCACCCATCCCCAAATCCGAACTGGTAACTGAGTTCATAAAGAATAGTTATATCAAATATAAAAAACCGGTCAGCAACACAGTTAATATGCTGCTGCCCAAGGAAAGATTATGATAACTAAATTAAATAGTTAACTAAGAGTGAGGTAAGGAGGTACAAATTAACCAATGACAATCATTGATGGAAGGGTGCGGTTTGCATAACAAACCAATTTGCATATATCTTAAAGAGATATGATTTACTTAAACAAACTGATCTGCTTATGATAGGAAATGACATTTCTCTTGGACATTCAAGGGATGGGTTTTGCATGATATATAATAAATATCAGATCTATTATCAGCGGAGGGAAGAAGCAGATTATAAATTATATTTGTCATTCACCGTAAGGAAGAAGAACATTGAAGGATTAGAGATTAGTAAATATATTTGATACTCTTCAGAAGGAAGAAGTCAGAACGTAAAATAAGTTATATTCTGTTGCTGGCAGGCATCGTGTGACAGCATACTGATATGCTGTACTTTATAAATCAATACTGATCTACAATATATTATATCAGAACCCTATTAGGAATAAGGGGCCAATATATATAGTCTAATATATATATACTGTAATATTAATATCAGTTATAATAGTGATATTAAAAAAGAAAAATAATACATGAATTTGAAAAAAGAAAAATTGCGGAGTAGTGATGTCTATTTTTACTTGAGCTGTTCTGTTTTGTGAAAGAAGTGTGTAAAGCTGCTGGGTGGCTATGTACGAAAAGTGCGATGTACATGGTCAGTAAAATGTGTAAGCATGGTCAAAGAACTGGAGGTTTATGAGACGATGCTCTACCTCATGTCTAAGTGGAAAGATATTCGTCTTGAGGAGAGGTGAGCATGATGTGGTTCTTTTGAAAATATGTCAGAGTGATAGGTTTGTTTTAGTGTAAGTCAGTTTGTTTCAGTTTATTTGAGAGTAGCATTACTTCAGAGCTTCTTTGTTTCAGTTTGGTTTTAGATGGAGTCAACATCAATGACAAAGGGGGAGATTGTTGAGTACGTTGTCATTGATCTCAAAGGTTGATGATGGCAGGTTAATAGCGGTGTGAAATTCTAGTGGGAGAAGAATGGAGGTTCTAATTCTAGAATATACTTATGATGGCATCATCGTGTGAGGTTCATGTTTGAATGAAAGCTAAAATTACGTTGCCTCTTTTATTTTTTAAAATACTGTGGTGTGTGAAGTTTTTTAGAATGGTAACTAGGTGATTAAATGTCAGAGCCTTCAATACCTGTTCAAGCTTACAATGTTGATATTTAATGCAGACTATTTTTGGATGTGCGTTATATATTCATTGGATGAATGGGCAGTGAAATAGTAGTGGACAGAAGAAAAACGTGAGGACTGGGCTGCGTTTATGCTTATGAGTGGGCAGTATATTCTTTGGTTTTAGCTGTGTTTTTATTTGGGGAAGAAAGTTGAGTAGCAAGTAGTAGGGGTGTTTATGTCTGAGTCTATGTATTATGAAGTTGATGCATGCTTTTTTGTGTGGTGCGGTTGAATATAAGACTAGTTGATGCTGGAGAGAAAAATTTGTGGAAAGGGAGGTACAAAAATGACTAGTGAAGACATCGATTTATTTTTAGATAAAAACTGATTCTTTAGGGAGATATTAATTTTTGGAGATGTGTGTTTGGTCAGTGGTGTTTGCAGTTATAAACTTATATATATATATATATTGCTTATGTTGGTAATTGTGGAGATGATAACAAGAGAACGTCAGATTCATGTGTTTTTGAGGTGGTGCTCTAACTGAGGTTGGTGCCTCGGCTGTTTGAAGTTGGTGCTTTGAGGAGGGTTGGTGCTCTCTAGAGTTGGTGCTCTCAAACTGGGGGTTGGTGCCTCTGCCAACTGGAGTTGGTGCTTCATTTGATTAGAGATGGTGCTCTTTGTGGGTTGGTGCTCACTTCTGTATTCTGGGTTGGTGCCCATTTTGTTAATGAAATCTTTGTATGCCATGATTTTTCACCTGCAAAGTTTTCCAGGAGAAATTTGGTGTTTGTGTCTTGATGCTTGCTTTGACTCAGGTTGGTGCCTCAGCTGTTCGAAGTTGGTGCTTTGAGGAGGGTTGGTGCTCTTTGGGAGTTGGTGCTTAAGCTGATTAGAGATGGCGCTCTTTGTGGGTTGGTGCTCACTTCTGTATTATGGGTTGGTGCTCATTTTGTTAATGAAATCTTTGTATGTTGTGGTTTTTCACCCGCAAGGTTTTCCACGAGAAATTTGGTGTTTGTGTCTTGATGGTTGCTCTTATTATGTTTTATATGGTTTCATGTTTTTAGAAGTTCTATAACATTGATTAACACCCACCCCCCCTTCTCCGAGTATTTCTTGTGTGTTCTTCAATTGGTATCAGAGTGGGGTTCCTTTAGAAATAGAGCTTAAACTCTTGGAGGTTGATCTTGATTGCACACATGGGTTCTTGTGAAGGTTTGGCTACGAACATAGCATCTTTATTTGATGGCTCTAACTATGCATTATGGAGAACTCAAATGCGTACTTATATAATGTCTCTTGGTTTTGATGTTTGGAGAAGTGTGGAGACTGGTAACACTATTCTTGTAGCTCCTCCAACAAATGCTGATGGGAAGAAGACCTTTGAAAGTAATGGAAAAGCTATGAATGCAATCTTATGTGGGTTATCAGAGACAAAATTTGCAAAAGTTATCCATTGTGAATCAACTCGTAAGATTTGGGAGAAACTTCAAAAAACATATGAAGGAGATGACAAGGTTAAGAAGACAAAGCTTTAGATTCATAGAAGACATTTTGATAGTCTTAGGATGCAGGGAGAGGAAAATGTTGCTGCTTATTTTCTACAATTAGATGAAGTTGTTAACGCTTTCAAGGGTTTTGCTTTGATACCAAAATCTTTAATAGTTGAAGAGATGAAGGAACTTGATAAATCGACTATTGATGAGCTTCATGGTATTGTAACAACCTATGAGATGAGAAGAAACTCTGATTTTTTAGAGAAAAAAGAGGCAACCTTCAAAAGCTTCGAAGAAAGGAAAATAAAAGGACTGTATATCAAGTGAAAGTTCTGATGAAGAATTAGATTTGAAGATGCACATTTCATGAGGAAGTTGAAGAAAGGTACATGCAAATATATAGGCAATCTGCCTTTCAAGTGCTTTGAATATGGCAAGGTAGAACATTTTGCAGCTAAGTGTGCATATGCAAAAAGTGAAGACAATAATTATGAAAAGAAGTCGAAGTCCCACAAGACGTATAAGGTAAAAGAGAAAAAGTTTCAAAAGTTCATAAAGAGTCTATATTCAAAGGAAGAAAGTAGTTTTTCTTATGTTGGTGATGAAGAGTCATTGAGTGAAGGGATATTGTTCATAGCCATAGAAGAAGTACACGATTAAGATCAAGAACTTGTAGATCATAATGATGAAGAAGGAGAAGTGGATTTGGAAGAAGAGCTAATAAGTGCTCTAAATAAAATCGAGAGACATAGAAAGAAAAAACAAAACTTGAAGTTGCTGCTACAAGAAGGGAATGAGGCAAATACCAAGATACCTCTCGCTCTTGGTGAAGCAAAAAAACTGATAGTTGACTTGAAGGTTTGTTGTGAGGTTTTCACAACATCGCCCCATCCATGGGGACCCCCTAGTTTCGACCTTTTAGACTTAGCCAAATTTTGTCTTGCCCCGTCCTCATGGTTTATTTGCCTGGATCGATTCAGTGAATGCAATACAAAGTGTTTGGAAATGTGTTGATTTTAGATCGAAAGGTTTGATTTTGGTTCGAAATGAGGATCTTGACGATGTGGTGATTTTGAATTGAAGATTTTTGTGAATTGGTTTGAAATGGAAAATTCGATGAGGGATGAAGTTGGAATTCGTTTGATTATTTGAAATTTAATTTTGTGGCCTTCAAAATTCTTGGCATTTTAGCAATCTTGATGGAATTGAATTTTCAATTTTATTTGATTGCTAATTCTATGTTTTTTCATGATGATTTTGGATTGCAAATTTCGATTGGCTAATTTTTTTTTTTTTTTTTTTGAATTGCCATGGTGATGATTTATTGATATTGTTGATAGATCTAATGATAAATTCGAAAATCCTTGTTTGGATTAATGGTATTTCAAATTTTGAAAAATCTGAATGGCAATTCAAAATTCATTATTTGTTATGGCCAATTGCAAATTTTGGTTTGATGATCATTGTTATTTTCGAGATTCAATAAAGTCTGGACTGAATTCTTAATTTTCAAATTTATGGACTTCCTTGCTATTTTCGAAATTGTCATTGGTTGGGTAGTTGATCTTTTCAATTCAAAATCTTATTGTACATTGAATGTTGTATCATGGAAATTCAAAAAATCTATCTTGGATCTAATGCTGGACCTGCCATATGATTTTTGAATCGGCATTGAATGTTTCTCTGTGTAAGCATCGAAAATTATATGGCAATTTGCTGGGTAGGCCTACATCTTTTGACATTTATTGATTGTTTGCATTTCAAAATTCAAAAGAATTGATTAAACTCTGCCATGTTGTCCCTTAATTTGCCTTGGATATTGATTTTCTTGCTTTTCAAGATCGAAATCAAATGATTTAGAGCCATGTCGTCCCTTGTGTTTTTTTGGGCATTTAGTGATTGATAGTTTAAAATTTAAAAATCTATTTACCCCTGCCATGTCGTCCCTTATATTTGCTCTTGCATTTATTATTTCTTTTATTTCAGGTGTAGGGTTGGCCCTGTTATTGGTCTTGGAGGTTGGCTATATAAGGAGAGCTAAGATCATTTCATTTCCACATTCAAAAAGCAAACTACTCTCTGCTATAGACAGCGAATTCTCAAGCATACAAGGAGCGAATTTCTTATTCATTTGGCGATTTTGAAGGCAATTGGAGTGGCGATCTTGCAAAGGGTTTGGCGACCAGAATTAAGGGTCTTGCTTTGAGCAAGTAGGGGAGGATTGAAAGAAGGTTAGAAGGTGAGTAGAGACAATTTTTGGGCCTGATTTGAAAGATTGCAGACCTGGGCATGTTTCGGCCATTTTCAAGGCATCTAAAGGGAGAATTTGGGGCAATTTTTTGAATTTGGAGAGCAGTTCGAACCAAATTTGATTGAAGACAGCCAGTGCCAAGGGATAATCTCAGACTTTGAGGGCTTTTGGGGCCTGTTTCTACGCATTTGCAGCATTAGGAAGATCGGTGATTAGTTGGGCGGCATTTGAGGGCCTCTTCTCCACACTCTTGATACTCAAATTTGAGAATTTGAAGTTCTTGTTCGTGATATTTTGCCCAAATCCGAAAATTTGAATGCAAGATTTTCAATTTCATAATTTGATTGAGGGAGAGACCTTGTGGATTTGAGGTAATCGGATCCGTGATTGAGGAGGAAGTAAAATGATAGAAGATTCATGGCAAAATTTTGAAAGTGAGTGGAAGTAGGAGGAAGAGGTTCTCTTGTGGACTTGGAGGATTTTGGAGGCTAAGCTCAGCTAATTGCATTAACAAGGGACTCCTAGCTTCGTTGTACTCGGGTGAATGGCCTATCTTTTCCTCTCTCTTTAATTGTTTTCATTTCATTGGTGCTAGTATAGGTGTTGAAAACTAATTTCAAGAGTAGAGTTAGGTATTTGGATATTAAGTAGATTACTCGATTGTCTTGATTGGCTTTTTTCCCTCAAGTTCTCGCTTGCATTTCATCATTGCATTTCATCTTAGGGAGAAGATTTGGAGTGATAAGTGTAGCCCATCTTAAGGTAACGGCGGGGAGTGATAAGTGTAGTATTCCACCCCTAGGCGAAGATTGGAGTGATAAGTGTAGTCCATTTTAAGGCAAAGGCGGGGAGTGATAAGTGTAGTTTGCATCATTGTATTTCATTTTAGGGAGAAGATTGGAGTGATAAGTGTAGTCCATCTTAAGGTATTGGCGGGGAGTGATAAGTGTAGTATTCCACCCCTAGGCGAAGATTGGAGTGATAAGTGTAGTTTCACCAGCATTGTAGAAAAGGCGGGGAGTGATAAGTGTTAAGGATGGCTGATGCTAATGCAAGCAAGCAACCCAAAGGAACTAATGCTAAAATAGGAGACAAGGAAGTCATGATACCCAATTCCAACTTCCGCTCAAAATTGAAATACGTTGGAGACACCAACATTGGTGCCCTTGATATGATTCAATTGAGAGATAGGTTGAGAGACAGCCAATCTCCTATTGCAAAGAAAGTCTACAAGTCCGGAGTTGTGCATGCAGCTGCCTTCCCTCCTACCTTGCCTTGTCCAGATTTGATCATGGAGTGTGCATCTAGACTTAACATTCAGAGCAAGTCAGTCATGATGGATAGAGAGAAAGTTTTGGCAAACATCAGCGGTCCATTGATTGAGGATACATTTAACATACCTAAGCAGAATGGCACAGAGGCACTATCCATTGACCAGGCCACCAGATTATACCATGACAACTAGGACACATACTTTGCTCAGTTGAAGCAGAATTGGTTACATGAAAACAAGAAGGGAGTCACCAAGACCTCAAAGCTCACCAGGTCCGACTTCAAGTCAGAATATGGAGACCTCATCGTCCTCCTCAACAGAATCATGGGCTTAGCACAAGGTATGCAATTTGAAATTTGGATGTACTATTTCATTGATGACATAGAAAGTGGAAAGAAGAAATTTGATTGGGCTGCAATAATTAGTGAAAATCTAGAGTTACAGCTTAGAACAGTGTTATCTCAAAAGCAGTTTTACATGGGATCATATCTTTTTTACTTAATAGCAAGATTATTTAGACAACCGGGACTTAAGGCTAGGGGAGAAGTTGGTCATGGGCCTGGGCAATACTTGGTGTATGAGTGCTATCCACAGCTTCATTTGTGCAACACCAAGGATTACCAGATATTTTATGATGCCTTTGCCATGAAGTTAGTAAGGATGTTGCAAGGAACTCCTGCTCGGAGACTTTCTCCGAGGGCAGAGGCTAAAGTTAAGAAGTATGGGAATTGGTTCATCCAATTTGAATGATTCACTTACATAAGAGTGGCTGGATGTACAACTTGTCCCAAGAGGCTCCCAAGGTATCCACTCGATCGATTGGTTTTGATGGAATTGGCTAGACAGCTTGAGCAATATGACAAAATGATGAAACAGAGAGGTGAAGCAGGGGTTACCCTCTCACTTGTGATAGGCAATGACAGTTGTCCCAACCATGTTGCCTTTGCATCCGCTGAAAGGGAATTAGAGCAATATCACCTAGCCTGGTATAAAGCAAGACAAGGGTTCGATCCTCATGGTCTAATCAAGTCCGCTCAGGGAGGAACATTTAGGCATGTGCCTACGATAGAGGATTTTTGGGCTAATGCACAAGATGACTTTCATGTGAGGAAGTTAGCTTTCTCGAGACTGTCGCTAAGCCTGATGAGAACCATAAAATGGAAAGACCTTATGATCCCAGACCAGATGGAAGAAGACGAAGATGTGCTAAGAGAAGACTACCACACAGTAGAAGGAACAGAGTTAGATCCCGTCAATTGGAATGATCAACAGGATCCATCCTTAGAGGCAATTAATAAGACAGTTGAACTGCACACTCAGGAGTGGTATAACAAGAAGTTAAGTCAGTTGCAAAGGTCAAGGGTACGCCTCACTTATGAGAAAATGAGGCCAGTGGAGGTCCAAGCAGAATCGGTTAGCCAGCAGGGTGAGGGCAGTGGCCGACGGCAACCACAGCAGCAACAGCAAGCCAGTAAGGGCAAGAGGAAAGATATAGAAGTTGAGAAGGGTAAGGAAGATCCAAGGCCACCGGCAAAGAAACAGAACAAAGAACCATCTAGAGAAAGTATATATGAGGATAGAGGACAAGAGCATGGAGTCAGTAGACAAAGTGCAGCAGTTGAAGTGGGCTCAAGTTCAGAGTCAAGTAGTGAAGATAGCAGTAGTGGATATTCTCCTCTATCAGAAAATCAAGTAAGCGAGGATGTGGCGGTCTCTAGTGATGAAGAAGATATGCAAGTTGATATTGAGGGTGAAGCAGTACAAAACGAAGTTCGGGCACCCGATGATGAGTATGCAGGGCTAGTTCAGCCAAATCCGGCAGTGGGAGTTTTCACTGGGCCCGCTTGGATGTTGAAGCTGCTCCAGCCGATTATTCCGGAGCCACCCATCCAAGCAATTGAAGAAATTCAAAGGGATGCTGAAGGGGAGGATAATGCTAGACATAGGCAAGCAGAGACAGTAGCGAGGGTAATCAGGGATGGTGGTCACCGGAAAGTTCAAATTGCCATACCAAAGGTCACCAAGACAATGGAAGAAATTTCAATTCAAGACTATGATTTTCAAGAGCATGACTTGGGAATAGCGACAGATGAGATAGAGTGTGAAGAACTTCAAGAGAGTGTAACTTCGGTCTTTGAGAAGCTAGCAAGGGCAAATGTTGCAAATGCTAAATTAAGAAGAGAAAATGAGTATTGGAAGGGCATTTATGATGGAACCAGTCAGCCAATCCAACAGGTGCCTAGGGCAGCTCTTCCCCAAGATAGTGAGGACAATTTCGAACAAGAGGCTAAGAAGTGGATCAATGACACCATCCAAGAAGGGCAAGATTTCTTGCTTCCTTTCACTGCCATTTTCAGGGCATTTATAACCATCAGGAACAAATTCAGAGAGTTTGAAGTAAGATGGAGGGATTTCCTTCCAATTCGTGAGTATATCATCCCTAGGTTGGAAGCAGTTATAAGAATATCAAAAGGAGCGTTGGTGAAGGCCAAGGTGATAAATGAAGGAGAGAAAACAATGGTCGAGTCTTGGTTCATGGCCTTAATGTTCAGATTGGGAACGCTGGATGAAATACAGGACAGAATGACACAACACAGTTCAGGCATAGAGGTTTTCATTTCAAACACAATGAATGATGCTAGAGTTGCACTAGATTTCGAGGAAATAACAGAGGAGGATTTCAATGAGACAGAGTTTGGATCGAAGTTGGATGATTTAGGAAAGATTGTCCCTGTAACGAAAAGATTTGACATCCTCGCCTCTCTCAAGGCCTTAATTCAATTTGCAAAGGATGATGAGAAGGAGAATGAGCAGGTACTGCAAGCAGCAAAGGACATGGTCACCACAGCTGAGCTCAAGATGAGGCATTCACCTTGCCCTCCTATGGAAGAAGTTGATAAAATGTTGGCTAAGTTCATTACTTATGCCAAAAAGATGAAGGAAAAGGGTAAAGTTATATTAGAAGACCATTTGATGTAAGCCCATGTGGCATTTTCCCCTTTTTTCTTGGGTAGGGTAGGTGTCAGTTTCAGATTGGCCACCATTTTTGGTGCCTTCTCATTGGTTACCACTATTCTTTTTCTCATTGGTCCATTGATGAGGTGGCGTCTTTTCATTGGCCTGTGGGGTGGTAACCCTAATTAGGGTTTCTAGGATTCAATCTGGATCGTTGGTTTTGCCTCTTAATCTTGGCCGTTCATTGTAATTTCAAGCCTCTATATAAGGCCATGTACTCTCATTTGTAAAGGGTTGAAGAAAATTGTTGCTAATATAATACCAAAATTGCTTCTCTTATCATTGTTGTGTCTTGCATGGTGATTAAGAACACTTGGTGTTATTGCATGGTTTCTACTTCCAATTGTTAGAGATAGATTTCATTTCAATTGAGTTGTTAAAGCATTTTCATTTTCAAGCAAGTGTTAAAGGAAGAGTAGTGATAGATGGTTAATTGCATGGTGATATTGGTAGATGTTTGATAGGGATCCTATACTAGGCCACTAGCATCTTTGCGGCTTGTCAAGGAGCCTTGTGTGGTAATCTAGTCTTCTTTCCTTAGAATCATTGCATCTGTGGAGGTAACACCGCTGGTATGTCTTCATTAGGTTGATCCCATCCATTTGCCAATCTTTCCATTCTTAGGAGTAAAGGTAATCAATAACTTAGTAGTTGAAGTTGAGAATTAAAAGTTGGAAAGTGAAGTTTGAGAGTTTGAAAAGAGCAAAGTTGAAAAGTGATATAAATAGAGAGATCATTTGAAAAGGTTGCAAAAGTTAGAAGTCTTATCACCATCATAGTAAGAGTTGGGATATTTCCAAACAAAACAACGTAAGCCCGCCGAAGTGATTACCAGCAAATCACATCATTATAACTGAGTTAGTATCCACAGGTGTAAGGAACCTTGGAGTATCTTATATACTTTTCAAGAGAGGGTTGAGTGTTTGGTACGCTGTATCAAGTCATTCGATTGCTATATGTTATGTAGTGGTACAAAACTCACATCAACAAGGTTCAGGTTGTAGAAGCAAATAAAATTGAAGAAGTTAGAAACAAATTAAGCTCAAGGAAGAAAATTGTGAGAGACTTGAAGCTGAGATTGTTTCACTTGGAAAGTTAGATAAATCTTTGACACAACTGAATGATGAGAAGATAAATCAGAATTTTTTTTTGTCCTTGGATAAGGTCGTTGCCTCACAAAAATCATCTAAAGATAAAGGTGGAATTGGTCTTGAAGAAGGTCAAAGTTCTATATCTACAAAAGAAGAGCAACAAAATGCCAACATTCATAGTTCAAAGGGTTCAACATCAAAAATCAGAAATAATGCTTTTAAGAAGCCCCCTATCTCAAGACAAACAAGTATGAACAGGTTTAGTAATTCTTTCTTTCATGATTATTGTTTCTCTTGCAATTATTTTGGACACATGGCAACCAATTGTAGAATGTTTGCAAGAAATGATTTCAGATTTAGGAGTAGGAATTCTTTTGCTCGTCCAAGGAACTATAATGTTGTATGCTATAAATGTAATAATTTTGGTCATACTGCAAAAGTTTGTAGAAGTGGTGTGGCAGATTTCTCCAAGAAGAACAAACAGTTTGAGAAAGAGGACATAGCTAAGGAGGTTGCTAAGGTTTAGAGGAAGGAGAAAGAAGTGTTAGTGGAATCTTTGATTGTGTAAATAGCCTCTCTTGCACAAAATGTAAAAGACATATGGCTTATGGATAGTGGCTGTTCTAGGCATATGATAGGAGACATGTTCAATTTTATCACTCTCAAAAACATTAATGGAGGTAAGGTAAGATTTGTTGGTAATACATCTGCAAAAGTCAGAGGTATAGGTACACTTGATTTGAATGATGGTATGACAAAAGTTGAAATGTCTTATATGAAGAAGGTCTGAAACACAATCTTTAAGCATGAGTAAATTGTGTGATCAAGGACACAATTTAGTTCTTAATATAGGTAGTTGTGAGATTAGAAAAGATGGCAAACATATTGCTGATGCAAGCAGGGCTGCTAACAATCTATACAACCTTGATGATATCAAAAGGGACAAGTTGGGAATGTTTTCACTCCATAATTGATTTGCTGTTTGGACACAAGAGGAGTTTTCTTTGTTATATTCTTTCAGCCCCATTTCAGTTATGTAGTTTGGTTTTAGTAATGGAAGATGGTTTTAGTTATGCAAGATGGTTTCAAGTATGCAGATTGGTTTCATCATTGATGTCAAAGGGGGAGAGCAACTTTGTTTTAGAGTAAGTCAGTTTGTTTCAATTTATTTCAGAGTAGCATTACTTCGGAGCATCTTTATTTCAGTTTGGTTTTAGATGGAGTTGCCATCAATGACAAAGGGGGAGATTGTTGAGTATGTTGTCATTGATGTCAAAGGTTGATGATCAAGGCCCTGTAAATCTCAGAGGATTACTTGAAGTAATAGAAAATTTGGTTGAGCTACTTGCTTGCTTGTTTGAGGTGCTTGGATGTCTACTTAAGCTGCCTTGTTGTCTACTTCAGCTGCCATGTCATCGTTGAATATTCTAAAGGGTCGATTTCATTTGAAACATTTAATTTAATTATTTCTTCCTATTTGTGGTGTGTATGAGTGAGGTTGTGTAACATCTTAAGTGCAGTTGAGACAATTGCAATGTCTTGATTCAAACTATTAAAAATTCCTTTAGCTAAGTAGTTTGAAATTCTAATGTGAGAAGAACAGAGGTTCTAATCTAAGAATATATTTATGATGGCATCATTGTGTGAGGTTTATGTTTGAATGAAAGCTAAGAATACGTAGCTTGAGTTTTTTTTTTATTACTGTTGTGTTTGAAGTTGTTTTTTAAAAACGACAGTTGGGTGATTAAATGTCAGAGCCTTCGATACTTGTTCAAGCTTACATCATTGATATTTTATGCAGGCTATTTTGGAATGTGTTGTATATTCATTCAATGAATGGGCAGTGAAATAGTGGTGGATAAAAGAAAATGCGAGGACTAGGTTGCGTTTATGCTTATGACAGGGTAGTATATTCATTGGTTTTAGATGTGTTTTTATGTGAGGAAGAAAAGGAAGTTGAGTAGCAGATAGTGAGGGCATTTTTGCTTGAGTCTGTATTATGAAGTTGATGCATGTTTTTTTGTGTGGTGCAATTTAAAATAAGACAAGTTGATTGTTGGAGTGATTGAAAAATCTTTGGAAAGAGGGGGTGCAAAAATGACTAGTGAAGGTAGCAATTTGTTTTGAGATAAAAACTTATTCTTTAGGGAGATTAATTTTTGGAGACGTGTGTTTGGTCGGTGGTGTTTGTAGTGATATGCATACATTACATACATACATACATATTGCTTAACCTAGTAATCGTGGAGTTGATGATAAAATATTAAAGAGAACTTCAGATTTCAGTGTGTTTTTGAGGTGGTGCTCTGAGGTTGGTGCCTCAGCTGATCGAAGATGGTGCTTCGAAGAGGGTTAGAGCTCTTTGTGGGTTGGTGCTCACTTCTGTATTCTGCATAGTTACCGGGTTCATACCCACAGGCCTCGTCCGGGTTCAGGTATGCACCTTGTACGAGTACGTTTGTGCCTTGTGGGTACCTGCTGGGTGCGAATATGCTTATTCAAATATTTTTCTACTATTAATTGGCATTTAATATTTATCTTTGGCCTTTGGCATTGATAAATGATCAAGTATCATACTATGAAATTATTTAGTTTTAGAATTCTGTATATTTCTCTTATTTTATATATATATATACACACATACGTACCCATACATACCCAGATCCCTAAAAAAAATTCACGTACCCACGTACTGGGTTCTCGTACTCGCACCCATCCTCGAACCCGAACTGAAACCAGTAACTTAGGTATTCTGGGTTGGTGCCCATTTTGTTAATGAAAGCTTTGTATGACGTTTTTTACCCACGTGTTTTCTACGAGAAGTTTGGTGATTGTGTCTTGAAGGTTGATCTTATTATGTTTTATATGGTTTCACGTTTTTGAAAGTTTAAAGTTCTGAAATACCGATTCACCCCTCCCTCGCCCTTGCCCCCCCTGTATTTCATGTGTGTTCTTCATTGGCCACTGATTTTGCTAAGTGATTGTCCTTTTGGAATTTTTATATTTTTGATTAGCAATGCAATAAAAAGGATGAGACAAACAACACTCAAAGGCTGTAACAATAGCAAAGCTGCCAAAACAAATAGGAAAATGACAATCCCAACTCAGGGAACACAACATCCAAACAACCAATGAAAGCAAAAAACTGACCAACAACCCAGATTTTGAAGAGGCCAACAACCCTACAACAAAATTAGACCAGAGAAATCCATCTATGATCTTTAGAATTTTGAGGATCGAAGTCAAGGATAGGGGCACTACACCTCCAATGGAGCACATCCCAAATATTAGAAACACCATTTGTAGGGGAGAAATATGGAGCAATATTAGAATCAATATTCTCACAACACACATGGGGGTGCTTTAGGGAGGAGCAACCGCATCCACCACAACGACTTTGGTAGAATCATTAGCAGCTAGAAATACCAAAGGCTTAGGAGCCGTATGTGATAGAAATTGATAATCCTCCACAACAACAAGAGTAGTTGGAATAAGTTCAATAGGTACATACTGAGGAATCACTATTGAAGGAGAGTCAAGCTGCAAGGCCACTAGATGTATGGTGAAGTCTTTGGGTTGAACATACTACAAGAGGTCAACTGAGATTTGGGCTTAGAGCGCCTCCAATACTTAGCCAAATGGCCAGTGTCAAAACAATGACAATGAAAGGGGGATGCCCTCGTCTAGAAGCTGACACCAATGGTGACTGACAACATTCAACACAATCTTAGTAGGAGGCGACTTAGATAAATCCAAGTTACAATATCATATGAGTGATTTGCAAAATTATAGGATCAGTCACACTAAACCAAACCAAGAGTGTTCCTAGTCTAAGAATTGTGGTATTTGTGCCAAAGTCGGAGAGGGAGGTTTAGGAGAGATGACCTAGGTGGGTGAGAAATGCAATGATTTAAATGCCAGATTGAATAGGGGAAAGCAACATGTGAGCACAAGGGGTTGTTGTCACCATATTCACATAGAACCCTCAAAAATAGCATTGTGATCCTCAATGTCTTCAAAAGTAACAATTAGAAAACCCTTCACACAAGTGAACATTTCAATTATTCCTTCAATAATAGGACCCTAGGAATTAGAGATCCACAAATTTAGATCAAAGAGGTGTGGCTAGAACCAAATGAACTTGCAAATTGATGCGTGAGAGATTAAAACTCCCCACTTTCAAGCACTTCAGCCTCAAATGAGATAATCGGAGGGTTTGTAGCACATGATGGGGCCAACAACCCTTGTTGAGGGTTTTCCTAAGAAACAACAGCATACATTTTTTTCCTCCATCCCCAAATCAACAAGACAAAGCAACAGAGGTGTTGAGGGCAGTCACAAAGGCTTTAGAAGAAACCACATGCACACCAAGAAGGGTGGATGCGGAAACATAAGTCCTATTTTGAAACATGTCATCCATGATAACACCCATGGAAATGCCATCAGCAGCTGCAGTAGCTACAGATTCTTTAGGATCAGCGTGAAAAGAAGTTGTGTAGAAACAAAACCCACAAATTTGTTGTGAGTCATTTGAAAAGGGGTCTTACGCAAAGCAAATGTTGAAGAACTAGTGCAAGCACCAATGGTGTGAGCACTCACAATAGGGATGCAGAGAGGGGAAATGATCATATCTTCTTGAGACAGGCCAACAATAGATGTGGTGGTGAAGGGAGACATGCATAGGTTTTTACTGGGAGTCTATGGAAGGAGCCATTATTTATGATTATTGTTGAATAATAGAATGCTTGTGTTAGTTGATAGCCAATCTATAAGATAAAATTTGGAGTTTGCATTTCACAACCATATCAATTTTTAACTGATCAGAAGTAGTGGAAAATTATTTATATAAGGTATACATGATTCCTTGGTTATATCTCTAATTGCTATTAAATGATATCATTTTGGTAGCAGCTTTTGCCAGTAGAAATTAAGCTTATGTCTATATCAGAACTTGCCAAATATATACAAAATGACCATTAGTGATAGTAAAAGGAGGAAAGGAGAATCCCCCAGATTTTCTCTTATGAACAAGAGTTGTTTAGGACAAAGCATGGTTCTACAAGCTTTGATTTGTAGTTTTGAAAATGAATGTACAAGACCTAATCACTATTTGTAACATTGATTTTGAAATTGCAATGCCAGTCTCAATTTGGTCGCTTATTATGAATTTGTAATGATGGTCTCTTCTTATGGAATGAACTTATTATGATCCCTTGTTATGAAATTGTAATACTTAAAATTAAATTATGAATAGAAAAATCCTGTGGCAGTTTTTCTACTCTGTAAAATGACACATGATATTTTTAAAGCAAATATTAAAAAATTGCTTGAATTCTATAAGAACTGTAAGTAAGCTTTCTTTTATAAGAAATCAACATGAAAATATTACATGAATTTGTATTTTGAAAATGGTGAGTTTTACTTCTTTTTCCCTAGGCATTAAATGTGATCTAATTTTTTCTTGATATATTGAAATGGCACTATGGGGCCATACCTGAAATGCATAAGGATTTCATAAACAATAGCCAAAAAGTGAAAATGATGCCCTAACAAAAGGCAACTCCCCAGACCTAATGGCCTGACTTGGCATTTTCCTTGCCCATCTCCAGCTCAGCAGGTCCAGCTGGCACCAGAGGGAGCATCGAAGTTGGAGGCCTTCCAGCCACCCATGACACACCCACTCTCCCTCAGCAGCTCTATGCACCTTGTCACTTGCAGCCTTTGAGCCTCCTTGTCCTTGTCAATCTGCCACACTAGGAATGGGATCCATTGTCCATTATATGGCAGTGTGTTGATGTCAGTTTTGTACCACTGCATAACATATAGCAATTGAATACTTGATATAGAATACCAAACACTCAACCCTCTCTTGAAAAGTAAATACTCATGAAGAACATGAGAAAACTCCAAGGTTCCTTACACTTGTGGATACTAACTCAGTTATATTAATGTGATTTGCTAGTTAATCACGTAGGCGGGCTTACGTTGTTCATTCAAAGATAACTTGGTGGTACTTCGCTTGCTTGACTTGTTCTTTTCTCCTTGGTCACTTTCACTTTCAACTACTCCTACCACTAACTGCTTACTGCTCTACTACTACTCTTATGAATGAAGAAATTAGCAAATGGACAGTGATCCAACCAAATGAAAGCTTGCCAGTGGCGCTACCTCCATTGGTGCAATGATTCAAAGGGATACTCTTAGAATTTTCACACTAACACCTATCTTCCAACCCAACTTGAAGTACAAGCGGAAAGATGAAATGCAAGTAGAACTTGGGAGTGATCGGACTAGATTACCACACAAGGCTTCCTAACAAGCCGCTAGGATGCTAGTGGCCTAGTATATAGATCCCTATCAAACATTCACTAACATCACCATACAACTAGCCATCTACTTCTACTCTAACAACATGAAATGAAATCTTACTTTAATTTAAGAGATGAGAAGAACCATGCAATACACCAAAATAATCATGTATATCCACCATGCAAACCACAACAATGAATAGAGAACAATTTTGAGAGTATTTTGGCAACAATTCTCCAACATAACTCTCTTTTACAAATGATAACAAATGGCCTTATATAGGAGGCTCAAAATTACGAGTGGCCAAGATTAAGGGGCAAAATCAAGGGCCAAGATTAAACCTTACAAACCCTAATTAGGGTTACCATCTTTCAACCAATTACATGAGGGCACCAAATTTGTGGGCCAATGAGAAAATTACAATAATTTGTCAACCAATGAGAACATAGGACACTTGGCATGATTTGATTTTATGCACAGGAAATTGCCACCTCATCAACCGTATCTTATAAATTTATTTAATCCTTGAGATGAGGTGAAGCCTTGGATGCTTGAGCTCGTCCTTAGAAACTTTCTCATCACCACTTGAACTTGCTTGTCCTTGATGTCCTGATCCTGAAAGGGTGAGGTCTCTATGCACTTGGGGTAATCTTGCCTTGGCCTCGGTGGCCTGCCTAGATGTGAACCTCTTTGCAATTTGAGAGCCTTGCTCTTGGCCACCACTTTGAAATCGAACTTGACCTCTTTCAACCTTTCGTCTCGCTTTCCTCCTTCATTATCCTTGCCTTCCTTAACCTTCATGGTCTTCTCTAACCTTCTTACTCGAATTTGGTTTGCATTCACCCCCCTCTGCTTCAATACTCTTAGGTTTTGGGGGCACCTGCCTTGGCCATACCTCCTGCAAGGCCCACAATGCATCCATTACTTGATTTGAAATAATCCTTAAGTTCATTAATTGCCGCCTAGCTAGTTAGTGAGTTGGTTCCTTCACCGCCTAATTAAGCTATGTGGAGTTCATCTTACATCCGATATTATGTGAATTGTTCATTAAGTCCATTTCTAATAAATAATTACAACTTAGTTTGTGTGTTGATCTATCTTATCATCCAAGTTATGATTGCTTTGTTTGTATCAATTTGTAGTCCATTCTTATCTTTCCGCTTAATGTGATTGAATCTAATTACTAGTTGTCTTTGTTTGATTTGCAATGAAAGAAAACAACTAGCCAAGGAAAGAAAACACATAACTCCACTCCACGGAGCTCACCACCGAGGGCAGACTCCTAAACATGGAGGGCCAACCACATAAAAAAGTCCAAGTCCAAGTTCCTATTACATTGGTGTAATGTTCCCACACTTACCTCTTGACCTTTAGAACTTGCCTACTTAGCCTATTACAACTTATCAACAAAATGCATGACCCTTTTGGGTGCTAGAACCTTCTCAAATCTAACCAAGCTAGCTTGCACGAATAGCCAAGCCCTGCCTAACCTCAAATATCTTCAAATCTCTTCCAACTTGCAATGAAACATGCTTCCTCGCTTGCACCTGCAATGAAAATATGGAATGGAGGGTGGGGGTGAAACGGATGTAAGTGAAAGATGGAGATGGAGGATGGAGCTATGAAAATGTGGTGGCAACCTGTCTTCTTATCCTTCTTGGCCAAGGGGGAGGAGCTCTCCATCAACTTGTCTCTCAACTGTATCATGTTCACTGTGCCAATGCTGGTGTCCCTCACTTGCTTCAATTTCGAGAAGAAGGTGGTCTTGGGCCTCATGTCTTCCTTGTCTTACTTGGTATGCATTGCCTTTTGGCTCTTGCTTGCACTAGCATCCGCCATCCTAACTTTTATTTTTGCCTCTTCTTTCTACAATGAGATGGGACTACACTTATCTCTGCCCCTCCAATCCTAGGGATGGAACTACCACTTATTTCTGCTTATTCAATTCCTATCACACTACACTTATCTTTGCCTCTTCGCCTAGGGATGGGACTACCACTTATTTCTGCCTCTTCGAAAACTTATGAGATGGACTACACTTATATCTCTCAACTTCGTTCCTAGGGGTGGGACTACCACTTATATCTCCTTTCTCCAAATCCTAGATGAAAATTACACTTATATCTCACAACTTCAAGCTCTAGATGAAATGATGAAGTGATGGATGGATGATGCAAGAAGAAAATAGAGAAAATGTACCAAGCAAGAACAAGGAGAAAATTTGCCTTTTAGACCAGCCTTCACTCTCAAGCATGAAGATCCTCCTCTACACCAACAAATTCTTCTCCAAAGAAAAATAAGACAACACAAAAAATGCACTCTTCCACCAAAAGAAGAAAATCACCCCTTGCTAAATGCACTCCTCCTTGCAAAATTTCGCTCTTTTGCTGCTCCAAGAGCTCCTCCTTGGCTGCCAAGAGACAAGTGAGAAATGAATGAGAAAATGAGAAGACAAGCCCTCCCTTTATACTAAATTTTTTGCCTCTTCAAATAGGGTCGACCTCCATTGGAGGGAAAATAAAATTAATTAAATTGCCAAACATATAACCCAAATTAAATGCATTAAATCACATAGCTTTGGGTATTTAATTTTAATTTAAAATTGGGCCAGCCTATTGCAAAAACGAAAATTTGTGCAATAGTATGTTAATTTTGTTAAAAAAATGAAATTGGGCCACTCCAAAAAACGATCCATATGGGGCCCCTAAACATTGAAATTAACCAAGCCATGGCCCCCAAAAAATTAATTCACTTACCCCAAAAAAAATCGATTTAAGGAAAGGGCAGATTTAAATTAAGAGAGCCACTTGCATTGAATTGTGCAAAATTATGGGTTTAAATTAGCCAAATCCGAAATTATCATAGGCCCTAAAATTGAAATTTTGAAAAAAGGTCATTTAGGCCTCTAATATAGTTTTAAACCTTCCCCATTGTGGACCCAATAACTTACCTTGAATTTCACATCTCTTAGGCCTTACAATACATTGAATTTAACACACAAAGGGACCCAAATTAAATTTCTAAATTACAAACACTTAGCCCAAAAATATGATTTTAATGCATTTAATCATGACAACCAAAATTAATTTCTATATTTTGCAACCCAAAAATCATTTTGCAATTTAATTTCCATTTGGCAATTTAATTTTTTCTATTTTTGCAATTTATTATCTCCATTTGGCAATTAAATTCAAATTTTTCATTTAATTTCATTTTCACCACAAAAAATTTACAAAATTTTCCAAAAATAACTAAGTCCACAATTATATTTTGAAAATGTTCAAGTTATTCAATTACACCAATTTTCAAAATTCAATCTAAGTCCAAAAGTTGCAATTTTATCTTGCCAGATATTATTCTAATATCAAAAAAAAAAAATGTTCTCATTGAATTCATTTGGCCTAGAGACAAAATCGACCGCTTAGGAAAATCGAGTTTCCGCGCAAGGTGAAAACACGCAAATACCCTCCTAGGCATTTCAAAAACATCCAAGGTGAAAAATTTTCATTACAAAACCTCTGGATCACCCAAAATTCACTAAGGCACCCAAATACCCGGATCTAGGAAAATTGTCAAGGCCTGCTCGAAAATTGGGGGTCCCCAAATTCTTTGGGGCAATGGTGTGAAAACCTCACAACACAGTGTAAGTCATTGCCATACACCCCCCGATGGAGAGATCAATTCCTACCACCGCCAGATCCAAACAATCCTGCATGTCCACTCTCCAACTTGCCTTTACCAGCCTAAATGTGATCTAACACATTTGCACGGTATGCTTTAACAGTAATGAATTTGTTTTAGCAGAAGAGGATGCTCCAAACTATGTAGTTCGCTTGCTGGAATAACCTTATTGTAGAGTCTGTTGTTTCAAATTGCTCTTCCAAAATTAGTAAGCATCCTTCCAAAAGTATAGAGACGAGGGGTTACTTATCATCTTATGGAGCAACCTATGTCAGAGCACTGGTATCTTCTCACCCAGTTCAAATACTTTTTCTTCTCTGTGGGAGGTGATCCATAAACTCTGATGGCTATACCAATTGGGGGCCATCAACTCATGGATTTCAATTAGACAACCCTGCAAAGACCTTCAAACACTCTTTTTTTTCCACTGCACACAGTGATTTATTAACATAAATTGTTTATTAGGCCCCTGACATCATAATGAGACCAATGTAGACACAATATGCAAAAAACCACACACAGAAACTGGAAACAAAGAGATTACACCTGGAGAAATCTTCAAAAAGGGAGAATACTTCAGAAGAGTGAGCATGAACTCCTCATGTGAATATCATCCAGCCTTTTACAATTGTAATGATGCCTCGATAATGAACATTGTAGAGACAAATTTGGCATGCTATATTCAATGTAAGGCAAGGCCCTTTTGGGGAGGATTTGGTAGCTGCATAAATTATAATGGGCAAATGTTTTAACTTTTATCTATTGTCTTTCTGCATGGAGATTGTGAATTATGATGCTGAGATTTGTATGTTACTAATTAATAAAATATTTGTTGTTTGCAGAAAATGTTGCTGCCATGTGGTTTACCCCCTGAACGAGAAGAAGATTGAAGCTTTGGCTGAAATTAACCTTGCTTAGATTTCACCTCCTTATACTCTAGCCGTTGTTCTTAAATGTAGGCTGCAGTATTTTTTAAAAACTTTTTATGAGTTAGTGTACTGTTCAACTTGATAAGTGAAGAGTGGGTAGAAGTAAAATATTTACTTTCAATAGTTAAATTTGTTTAACATTTCTATATGATATTTGGGAACTTTCACACAAATTCTTTTTCTGATTTTTGTTCTTGTTTCCTGTTTATAAAATCGTCAATCATGTCTTGAAAAATAATACACGTTGGGTAGAGATATACGTGGGAAACATTCAAACAAATAATTGTTTTTTGAAATCGACTTTTAACTTGGTTAGAAGAGAGATGTCATTTGTTACACCCTTAAATAAGATGAAAACTATATTTTTGTATTAAATTGATTGAAAAGTAAAATTAAATTGAGAAACTATATGACATGGAACTTGTGGCTACTAGAATTTGGTAAATGCAAAGGTTTTTGAAGAAATCTATGAAAATATAGTATTATTAGGCATGGGCTTTTTTCCAGAGTCCATTAGAATGTGCTTGAGTTTCGATATGATAGTCTTATAGTATATGGTATGATGAAGGCAGACATGGTTGTTCTGAATGGATTTTTTAAATACACTCTACCAAGTGTTGCCATCTCTTTCTTACGAGGAAGATCCCCCAATAAATGACTATGGGGGCAATGCCTTGTGGGCCAGATTCATAACTCAAATTTTCAACTTTCAGTCTTGTGTTCCAATGATTTTTCCTAGTTTTGGCACCAACTTCCCAGAAACTTTCAACTTCTGGGGAACATGAACTTCACAGCAAGTTCTGACCACTAGCACATGGTTAACTTTCAGCTAGTATCATCACATTACATTCTTGCAACTGATAGGATGTTCTGTGCCCTAAAAACACATTTGTACCTCCTGTGAACAATGTTGGCAACCTTACTTTCAATTGTAATTTGTACCTATTGCAAAATATGCTGTGAATCTCATGGCTGACACATTGGGCTTCACAAGCTTTACATGACAATGTGTAGTTAGCCGACTTTGTGAACAGTGGCAATTTTCCTTCCTCTTCCTGCAACGGCCAAGAAGAAAGAGACGTGATTGGTTGTGAATTGTGAAGGTTTATTCCTTAAGTGTCAATTCTTGTCAAGTGATTGTATTTATAATTTTTTCTTTTCTCGTAACATCAAACAAAAGATACCATAACATAGGCATAACTGAGAAGAGACTGCCTTACTCACCCTACTAGTGCATGTTATACATGAAACATACAGATTTTTAGAATTTTGTGTTCCAGTTCTTATTTGTTCCAAGTATTCCTGTATTTTATTTTGCATTTCTGAATAATTGTTAAACTTTACGCCCACATATAAACCATCTAAACTTTCATGGTGAAGAGAATGTTATCCACTGCTTTTCTTGTGAATCTTGATCAGATGGTGAAGATGGATAATTACAAACTTGGCATGAGGAAGAGTTATAGGTTCATTTTGCACCTTTCCTTGGAGTTCTACAAGGAATTTCAGGGAAAACCTCAAATGTTCCTAGGAACTCACGATTGGAATACACTTTTTAACAAAGTAAAGCCTTGATTTCAAATGACAAACGTTTTTATGAAGATTAATCCAATGGATAGAAATAATAGAGAAGACACATAGATGTGCCAACTTAGAAATTTACCCCGAGAAAACTCTCTTGAGAGAAACCCAGCAAGAAATTTACTGCCACTCGCTATATCAACTTAAATTTGAAATTACAAATAAGAGATTTAGAATTACTGCACCTAAGTTCTATACCAAGACTGTGAAGGAGTTCCAACAATCCAACATTTATTTACATAATCTCCATAATTTTTTTAGCGATGCTAACATTCAATATATAGACACAGGGAGCTCCGAAGTGGCAATATTGACTTTTCAACATCCAATGTGGTTCAAGTCATGATTCGTCAACTTCAAAGAATCATTACACTATGTAACTCCTTTCTGTCATATATTTTCTTATATATTGATTTGTAACTCCCTCCATTATGTGTTAATATAACATATTATGTGTCATGTCTAACAATTCAAGTAGCAAGCTGTGTCATTGGAGAAATGGCCTATTTAATGATGGGCAAAAATTACCACACAATACGGTGTTAAAATATTTACAAAGTTTACAAGAGTCCAACACAACCAACTTAATATTCTACCATTATCGTAGTTTTATACACTGCAAAAACATGAGGGAAACCAAAAAAATTCCAAATAATGCTTAGTTGATCTGCACTATCTATTCTTCTCCGCGCTCACAAACTTGGTCGCATCTTTGTAAGGACAACGAAAGGAGCTATCCAATCATTTGGCAAAGTGAAGAACATAGCATAGACGAAGAGCAAATGTACACCACATTGTAAGAAACCATAAATTCAAAATTTCAAAAACATTACTGCAAAGGAACATCCTGTGTTAAAGGCTGCAAGAGAAAGTATTAAAAAACAATCTTCCAATAGATGGGTACAGGCCCCTGTAAAAACGTGTATAAAGTGTAAATATCAAAATTTGCAAGCCAACGCATAAGAGCATACTTTCACCAAAGGAGAACGAGTGGTATGCCTTCATTTAGAGGGTAGCGTGCCATCGGAAACGCAAATCCAAACATTCAATCTGAGAACATTTAAATTAATGGTTGATGCTGAGGAAGGGGTATCTTTGTAAGGCAGTGTAAAAGCGCACGGCCCAGTGAAAGACTAACACCATGTATCCATGTCGGTGTCTGTGTGTTTTCTAGCTGTTTAAGTGTATTTTCTATTTTGAATGAACGAATATATATTATTAATAATGTCTATAAGGTCAAATAGACTATGGGATCTACGCGTAGTCAACAAATATATAAATATGCAAAGTTTAAAATATTATACCTATTAAATCTCTTTTCTTTTTTCATCTTAGATCTTCTATTGTGTATTCTGATCGGGAAATGTGCAACTCTTGTTATCTTTTCTTCTTCAAACAGATTATTCGAGGTGTTCATGTTTAGTATCTCAATATAATTGATTGGATATTCTTGTAAGTTGAACACTCCATGATGTAATGCCATTTAATTATTTGAGTATTAGGAGTGTTTCTATGCATTTTTTCAATTATAGAAATAGGATAATTTGGAATCTCTTCTTAATTTAATGAAGCAGCTACTACTTAAGAATCGAAAGTAAGTTATGGAAAAAAATAAGGGCTGAGAAAAAATAACAAACACATATTGCCAAAAATGTCACATGGCTTTGCAATTTTTTTTCTTCCTATTTTTAATATTTGCTTCCAAATTTTAATTGCACAAGTTGTTACTAATGCTATTGATACAAATTTAAAATGATTTCTAAAAAAAATATGGAAATTAAATATTCACGGGCTACCAAGTCTACAAATAAATTATAATTGAGTTAACCAAAGCTTCCCCAATAATTCTTTAATAGGTTGAGTATACTTATTAACCAAAATAAGCAAGGCAAATGCATGGTTCTAAGGAAATAAAACAAAATGTGAAATCTAGAATAGAGGTGTATAGACACAATATTGTAATAAATAAATAAATATCTCTATGTATCAACATTCACCAACATAAGATAACAAAAATTTAACAAAAAATTAAAAAGTTATAAAAAGTCAAGGGGTCATTGCCATTTGTTTTTTCCAATAAAATTGCGAGGTCCATGTCATCGAAGAGGTGAGAGCTTCCAATTGAAAAAATGCCCTCATTTTAATCTTCATCGAAGAGGTGAGAGCTTCCAATTGAAAAAAATGCCCTCATTTTAATCTTCTCTAGTGGTTGAGTATCACAAACATGGGCAATTATTAGAGTAAGTCGAGAAAACTCGCTAGAATCTAGCTATTCAGAAAATCTACGGTCATGGCTTTAAGGGGAGACAAAATGAGGACAATAGAGTTGAGACGACTTGAAATCTATTAGAATACCCCCTTGACTCTTAGTTGAGGAGGTGCAATCTAGTCTCGTGCTCAATATCGGGTAGTTGAAATGACTTTTTGGATGTAAAACTTTCATAAACAAAAAGATTAGTTATAAGATATCGAAGTTCAACCCATTTTTTTAATAAAAAGTGCATATATGATACACAATGCATTATATTTTATGTTTGGTATATGGATATTGATAGATGCCAAAGATAATAGATTTTTGGGCAATTGTGTTGATGAGTATGAAGCTAGGAGAAAGAGATATAATTGCATGAGTACAAAACAACACATAATTGTAGAATAAGTGCTTTATGACCTTTCAAATGAATAAAAAAATGTCTTATAATTGCATAGTAATAAATATAGAACAATAAAATCTATCTTCAATTATTGTGCCATTTATTAGGAAAGATGTATCAACCTTGCTCATATTGACAAAATTACAAATAATATGATTTTTGGGTTATAAAATAGAAAAATTCAATTTCTAGAATATAGAGTTGGCTTCTAACTAAAAATAAAAATTTGAGTTTGCTAGTTGTGTTGATCTCTTTGATCTCTATAATTAAAAAAGGGTCCAATTGGCTTGTAAAATAAAATAAATATAGTCTCCAAAAGTTTACATAAGAAATATAAATACATGTTGGACACATAATAGCTATAGGAGGGTTACACTTGTTGGCCAACTTAAAATGAATGATACGATACATCACAAGACATTTGATTACAGATAATGAAACCAAGATGGAACAACCAATTTGGTGTGTGGATTATAACATGGTCACTATAGGTGAAAGAAATGTGTTATTCTTACCCCGTGGACTAATCTTAAGATTTGGAAATTGGGTGTTACTTTTTGGAGGGTTTTAGCTCTTAATTTTTTTTATTACCATTTGATGATTTCATGTATTGTATTTCCTATATATTAGGTTTTATGGATGTGAAGATTTTTGTAAATATTGTTAAGCTTTTAGAATTTCTCCATACTTATAGTTGGTGATACTCTTGTGAAGGCTTGTTCTACAAATGTATTGTAACTATGTTGTTTACTAATTTTTTTTTGAATAATTTACAGTGTGGGATTTCTCTTGAAAATGGTCTCCCCCATGTACAATTGTTGTTATGGTATATTATTTATTTCAAGTTTACATGTGTTTCTTCTTTTTGTAATAGTTAAAATATTAAAACTCGCTTCTTAGAATTTTAGTATGGGAGATATTTTCAAATTCCTTTCTTCATTTTTATTTGGTATCATAGTTTGATTAAAACATATTCT
>BSBK01008807.1:0-95000 GCA_027943335.1 Chamaecyparis obtusa
TATATATACATATATATATATACACATATATATATATATATACATATATATATATACATATATATATATATATATATATATATATATATATATATATATATATATATGTTTATATGTTTATATATATATATACATATATATATATATATATGTATACATATATATATATATACATATATATAGATATAGATATATATATATATATATGTATATATATATATATATGTATATGTGTGTGTGTGTGTGTGTGTGTGTGTATATTTGATTCAATAAGAAATAGTTTAAATAAGAAAGGATAGGGACATAAAGAATGTCACAAATACCTCTGCAATGTTTAAGCAATTAATGAAAGGCTACAAACTGCAAAAAGCCAGAGGGCAGGAAGAATGCCACGGATGACTCCTTAGAAAGAAAATCTCTCTTGTACAAGATGTAAAATCTGAGGTCTAAAAGTTCCAAAAACTAATATATACATCTCCTTTTGCACGCAGGCAGGAGCAAAACCTAACTAGGGCTACATAAATTTGCATATAATAATCAACCCTAAATCTATCAAGTCTGAAAGTAAATGCTTATGAAAAACTTGATCAATCAAATGTGTCATTACGTGCCCATCCCTATACTGAATCCACCTATAGACATGCCACCTTGATCTATCTACCCTTCTACAACTCAGCCTTACCATGAATGCTCAAATCTGATCCTTACAGATATCTGAATTTTAAAATGTAACCGGTCACAGGTGGCACCAACCTTTAATGCCTCTTCAGCATAAGAACATTGCCAAGGTACCCTGAGAAATCCACAAGAGATGGCCACTAGATCTTCTTCATCATCCATTCTAACTGTAACCATCCTGAGAATGTAAATTTTGAGCTACCCGCAGCTACATCCAACCAACAGTAAGAAACTAGCGAGAAAAACCCCGCACAATATATTTAAATTTGAAAATAATGGCTAGCTAATCCAATTCAAAATGTGGCCATTGATATCAATTTTTTCCTGGCAGATGAATGGCCTAGATCATCTTGAAATAGTCACAAACCCTTGAAAAGTTAAAAATCCATGTCCCCAATCTGAAACCAATGAAAAACAACCACATTTTCCTGACAATGCAATTTAGGGCCCACTTCACATCACCTCCTTCATAGAGACTCGAACGGTCATCGCTATACCACGACACTAGACATCACACATCTTATCCAAGTGGTATAATGAAAATCATGAGATCATCTTGAGCTTTATTTTTCTGAGGAGGCTAACCCCACTAACAAACTCCATGTTACCGCTGAACTCAACTAATCATAAGCAGACACTTCATCAAAAACTAACAACGGACCCACTAATAAATAGCCAACTGGAAAGATAGGCCCCACCTAACAAATTTCCACATCATTAGCCTTCGACCAATTAGAAGCATACACCTCAGACTATGTGGCAATGGACACACTAACACAGAAGTGCTATGTCATCAAAAAAATCAATGGTTATCACTAAAGCATTGCCTTAAACACTGAACATCTCATCCTTGTAGTGCAATGACAACCACAAGATTCATCCGGGCTTTATCCCTTCTAAAAACCTGACCCCTCTAACACATCCTCATCACCATCTAGCTGGTCAATGAAACATGGGCATGTTATAACATGAGGACCCACCTGGCAGAGCCCTAGCAATAAAGTAAAATCTATGGTAGTTGTTATGTCGCTAGCTTAAAAAGACCTCATCTTCACCCAATGGTATAGCGACGACTATCAGATCCTACCAATACTTAATTGACAGCCGAGGATGAAGAATGGGCCCGCCTAGACAAGTGTCACCGTGTCGCTATTTTGCGTGTCATAAATTTTGACAACCAAGAGTTTCCAGATTTAACGACAACCACAAGTTTACAAGGTTAGTCATTTGGAAATATTACCGGGAAACTTAGGATTTGAAAGAAATATTAAAAGGGACCTCACCCGATGACCTAGTGGTATAACACATAAAGTGGTCACTTTTAAAAGGCACATGCATTTAAAGGGACTGAAGTGGCCAAAAAGGTAACGATCGAATAGAAAGTTCAAGGGGTCCTTGGGTTTTTTGACTTAATGGTCACATTTTCAAAATTTAAACTTGTAGACTAGAGAGAGGGATGGCTGTAGAGGCCAGAAGAAAAGGCAGAAGGCCATGAAAATTTTGGAGGTGCTTGATAGGGTTAAAATGGAGATCCCGGATAAAAATTAGCCTAACAAAAATTGAGTAGACATGAAATTTTGGGTAACAGTAAGCTTAATTCTTTTGAGGTATCTAACTATGACAACTACATTGTTCCTAATGTTGAATCTGCATTCAAGTCACAAATGGTTTGTATAAGCCTAAGAAAAAATAAAAATGTGTGAAAAGTGATAGTGATAGTGACAGTGACAGTGACACTTCTAATGAGGAACTAGATGATCTCAAGGTAGTCATGGCTAGAAGACTACAAAGAGGAAAAGAGGAATATAAAGGTAAACTTCCTAAAATCTATTTTTCTTATAACAAAAGTGGCCATATTGCAGTAAGATGCCCTAATAGGATTGACAAAGATAAGAGAAGAGAAAGAAAGTACAAGGACAAGAGAAATGATAGAGATCACCAAAGGTACAAAGACTACAAAGACAAATGTAAGAAATCTTACTATATTGATGAAGAGGAAACTGATAGTAACACTAGTAAATCTAATGAATGTGATATTGAAGTAGTTTATGTTGCTATGAAAGATGATTTTGATAAAGATGAGAAAAATACACTTATTTCTTATGTGAGTAAAGGTGATAAATGGATTATTGATAGTGGTTTCTCACATCACATGACTGGTGATAAAAGTAAATTTGAAATCTTAGATCATTACAAAGGTAGAAGTGTTAAGTTTGGTAATAATGCGCCATGTCCTGTGAGAGGTAAATGATCAATTAATATGACTAATAAGATCACATGTGAAAATTCTTATTGGGTTGAAGATCTTAACTATAATTTGTTGAGTGGTGCATAGTTGAAGATTATTGGTTATGGAGTGGAATTTCATCATAGAAATGCTAAAATAATTGATGCTAGTGGTGAACAAATTGGAAGTGGAGAACAGAAAAAAGGTAACTTGTTCTATCTAGACCTATTTGAAGAAACATGTTTGTTTTCACAATTTGATGATGTATGGTTATGGTATGGTTATGCACCTAATGTGAAGTATTTTAGAATCTTTGGGAGTAAATGCTATATACTGAAAGACAATAGGAATGAAAAATTTGATACAAAAAGTGATGAAGGCATATTACTAGGTTATTACACTAAGAGAAAAGCTTATAAGTGTTTGAAATCTAACACTAACAAAGTTGTGGAAAGTGAAAATGTTAGAGTTGATGAATATGTAGAAAAGAAAAATTTAGAGGGAAAATATGAACCTGCAGATTACAGATCTTTTTTTTACATGGAAGAACGAGAGGCAAGCAATACACTTGAGCCAAATGTAGAGTCACAGATAAGAAATTACGACATCAGGAGGATGTTGTCAAGCATTGCTAGGATGCTGCTGAGCAATCATAAGAAGAAGCTGATAATTTTCATAATGAATCTGAAGATCAAGATCAAGGAGAAAAGAAATCTGAACCTACATTGGCATAGTATGTAAGAAGACATCATAAGCTTGAGAAAATCATTGGAGATAAAGACTCTGGATTCTTGACAAGAAGTAAGTTGAAAGACCCTACATGTTTATTATGAAAGTTTGAGCCTAAGATAGTACAAGATGCTTTATAGAAAGATGATTGGATATAAGTTGTCAATGAAGAAATTGATTAGATAGAAAATAATGATACTTGGACTCTAGTGTCGAGACTAGAAGATAAGAATGTTGTTGGAACAAAATGGGTATTGAGAAAAAAGCTAAATGAACATGGAAAAGTCACAAGAAACAAGGCAAGATTGGTATGAAAGGGGTATGCACAAGAAGAAGGAATAGACTATGGAGAAATATTTTCCCCTGTAGCAAGATTAGGAGTGAAGACTCTACTTGCATATGCTGCATATAAAGATTCCAAACTTTATTAGATGGAGAAAGGTATCTTTATTACTCAATCTAAATATGTTAAAGAGATACTGAAAAACTTTTGGCATGGAGGATTCTAGACCAGTAAGTACTCCTATGGCTACTAGACATAAACTATCTAAAACTGATAATACTGCTAAAGTGAATCAAACATTGTATAGATCTATGATTGGAAAGATACAATATTTTGTCCATAGTAGACTCGATATTTCCGTAGCAGTTGGGATTGTGGAAAGATTTTCTACCAATCCTATGGAAAATTATATGACGACGGTAAAGATAATACTAAGATATTTGAAAGGGACAGAGGATTATGGATTATAGTACAATAAGAATGAAATTTTTGAACTAAGATTCTACACTGATGTAGATTAGGCTGGAAATGTTGATGATAGAAAAATTACAAGTGGTGGAGCATTCTTTCTAGGAAAGAAATTAGTCTCTTGGACAAGCAAGAAATAGAAATGCATTTCCCAATCTACAACAGAAGCTAAGTATGTAGCATCTATAGTGAATTGTTCAAATTTAGTATGGATCAAGCAATTATTAAAAGGAATGAAAGAGTAAATGACTAATTTGGTTGTTATTTTTTGTGATAACACAAGTGCTATCAAGAGATCAAAGAATCCAGTGATGCACACAAAGACTTATAATATTGCTATCAAGTATCATTACAAGAAAAAAGATATATACTATTGTGCATTCCACAAATTTCTATGAGGGAGAATCTCATTAAGTAGATATATAGTTTCCAATCATAGATCTATACAAGGTTTGATCAAATTTTTAGATCCGAAACTACTATTACTTTCTAACCATTGTAGCAATCTAAATCCTTTAATGAAGGTTGACCTAAAAATCATCATATAAATCCCTTAATCAAGGTGGAAGTCTAATGGAATGTTCTTAAATCCTTTAACTAGGTCACTTTTAATAGAGTTTTAAATCCTTTAACAAGGTCACCCTAGCTGTGTGTTTGTAAACCTTTAATAGGGTTGGCTTTTCACAGATCTAACTTTAGAAGAGTGAAATATCAGTAGCATGTTACAAATTAGTTTTTCCCAAGTTGAGTTTCCACTATAAATCCTGGTGTTATAATTGTGTGGATTTTTTGATGTGAATATTATTATATTCTACAAGTTAATTACTTTTGGACAATGGACTACATGTTATGTTTCTGATATATGTTATAGAGACCGAGTTGAATAGATGATTAGATATGAGATTGTTGAAGTGCCAAAAAGTTCAATTGGTACATTCTGACCTAAGAACAATTGATTCACCCCCCTCTCTATTGTTCTAAATAATTCTAGAAATTGGTATCAGAGATGTTGGTGCTTACAAAGAAAATTTTTAAGGTACTTGAATCTAATGATCAAGATGTATAAAAAGGAGGTACCAAAGTTGAACAAAGAGAACTTCCCTGAATGGAAAAGTCTGATGAAATTGCATCTAGCTGGTATTGGTGATTTGATGAAGTACTATGTGGAACATGACTATGTTATACCTATAGCACCTTTGACCACCGAGGAGATGAAATAAAAACAAGAACATAATCAAGAAATGTTGGAGATTGCATCTACCTTAAGCTATTCTAAATTTGAAGATATCAAATACTGCGCTACTGTAAAGAAAATATGGGATACTCTTACAACTATTTATGGTGGAGATACTAATGTACTGAGAGAAAAATCTGAAAGCTTGAGAGGTATGTTTGATGAAATGAAAATGAAATAAGGATAAAATATTGCTTAGTACTATGGTAGAGTTAATGAGGTAGTGACTTCCATAAGAGGAGCTAATCAAATCATTAATGATGAGACTATTATTGGTAAGGTATTGAGAAATTTTCTTCCTATCTATGCTATAATAATTTATGGAATTCAAGAATCAAGATGTAACACTAGTAATGTTCTAACTCTACAGAGTCTTGTTAGTAAGCTTACTTCTTTTGAACTATCTAACTATGATAACTACATTGTTCCTAATGTTGAATCTACATTCAAGTCACAAATGGTTTTGCATAAGCCTAAGAAGGAAAAAGAAAAATATGTGAAAAGTCATAGTGACAGTGATAGTGAAAGTGACACTTCTAATGAAGAACTAGATGATCTTGAGACACTCATGTCTAGAAGACTACAAACAGGAAAAGGGAAATATAAAGGTAAAATTCCTATAATCTATTTTTGTTGTAATAAAGTTGTCCACATTGTAGCAATATGCCCTAATAGGATTGACAAGGATGAGAGAAGAGAAAGAAAGTACAAGGACAAGAGAAATGATAGAGATCACTGAAGGTACAAAGACTACAAAGAAAAAGGTAAAAATTCCTACTATATTGTTGAAGAGGAAACTGGCAGTGACACTAGTGAATCTGATGAATGTGATATTGAATTAGTTTATGTTGCTATGGACTATGATTCTAATGAAGATGAGAAAAATGCAATTATTTCTTATGTGAGTAAAGGTGATAAATATATTATTGATAGTGGTTTCTCACATCACATGACTGGTGATAAAAATAAATTTGAAACCCTTGATCATTAGAAAGGTAGAAGTGTTAAGTTTTGTAATGATGCACCATGTCCTATGAGGGGTAAAGGATCATTTAAGTTGATTCATAAGATCACATGTGAAAATTATTATTGGGTTGAAGGTCTTAACTATAATTTGCTGAGTGTTGCACAGTTGAACAATACTGGTTACCAAGTGGAATTTCATCACATAAAGGATAAATATTTGATGCCACTGGTGAACTAATTGAAAGTGGAGAATAGACAAAAGGTAACCTATTCTATCTAGACCTATCTGAAAAGATATGTGTTACCCTAATTTTCCCTTGATCAATTAGGTCTTGGCTTGTGTCTAGTTTTCATCTTTCCTATCCTGCAAAGAAATCCAAAAAATTTCATGGTGCTATCCTTTTTCCCCTGGTGTCTGTGAATTTTCCTAAGTCCCTGGCTAGGTGGAAACCCTTTCAAAGACTCAAAAAACTAGCTATTGAAGTCAAAAACTCTTTGGCCATGTTATATTTTCATATTTCCTTTTGGCGGCCACTTAAGTCATCCAATTCCCCCGTCCGCAAAATAATCTCCTATGTTCCAGGTTTTAATATTTCCTAAGTCTTTCGACACTTATTTTTTCCTCAGTGTTAAACCTTGGTTTGATCTAATGGTTCATGCTATACCAGAGGATGAAGATGATCATGCTTTACCATCACAAATTTGTGACAGCCATTGATCTTCTTTTCCCTTCTAAAGCCTTGTGTGTCAGTGGGTCCGATGCCACCTCATCCAATTTGGTGGCTTCCTATTCGTCGGTGGGTGTCTGACTCTGCAGGTTGTTAGTGGGGCCAATTTCTTTTGGCGGTCAGAGGTTCTAACATTGTCAGAAGATCAATGATTGGCGTATGAGCTCATAGGGGTTTTCTGACACATGCGATCTTGTACCAACCATTAGATCTTCCAGGTATGCAGTGCTTCAAAGCTTGAATGGGTTCGCTGTAAGAGAGTGCTACATGGATCTCTTGTGGCAGTGTTTCATTGGCTAGAAAGTTTGTGACGTGTCTTCTATCAGAGTGGGGTCCCAGTTTAGTAAGATCTACGGTGGTCGCATGTCTACATGGGAATATTTTGGCCCATGCGATCATGCGACTGGCTGTCCGATGGGAATCTACTTTTGAGTCGGTCCTATTTTCAGTATTGTGCCATGTGGACCTAAGTTGGCAGTGTTTCATTGGTCAAGAGGCATGCCACATGGAGGTTGTCAGTGGGCCTATGGGGTCTTGGTTTATAAGGAATCGATGGCAGTCGTATGATCGCAAGAGTATCCTCTGGGCCATGTGATCATGTGACTGGCTGTTCGATTGGAATCTTCATTTCCAGTGGGTCCACAGTTGTCAAAGGCGCTGATGTGCTTGCATGTGATTGATTGCTGACTTCCACGTTAGTGTTGACTTGTCAGAGGGGGATTGTAAAGAAATTTTTGTGTGCATCTAGGCCATTTGTTTGTTGGGAGATCATCATCGACAGCTACATTTTGACTTGAAACCTTGGTAGTCGTTTGATTTTAAATTTGAATTTTTGCGAAGGGTTTTTGATGGTTTTCTAGTCTTTTTTCAATGTGCATGGCGCTTGGTTGCTCAAGCATTGATTTCTTCAGGACTATGGTGGTTGTGAGAGTCTCAAAGATGATTGTTCACTGGTGTTGCAGGGTCCTTTGCCATGTTTCCATGCTGCGGGATGATGATAAGAGTTTGGCACTAGTTTTTCTGCAATACTACTCCTGGGGAGATTTGATTTTTTTTTAAGCCTTCACGGCTTAGTGAAGTTGCAGGTGGGTAGATGGATCTAGGGTGGTGTGTCTACAAGAAATCTTAGTACAGGAAAGATACAACCATGATGAATTTGATTGGTTGGCCGGCTTATTTTCAGAATTTTGATGAGGGTTTGTACCTTTTAGGGTTGATGATTTATTGAGAAAGTTTGTAACCCTAGTTAGGTCAATTTTTTATTCCTACCTGCATGCAGTGAAGTGTATTTATTGTATTTTTAGAGCCTTAGTGCTAGGAGGTTGACAATTGTAAAAGGAAAGAGTCTTTCTCTGGAAGCTATCTATGGTATCACTTCCACCCTCTGGTTTCATACTTTTGTAAGTCTCCCAATGATCATCTAAGAAAACTTGAGGTATTTGTGATATTTGTTCTATCCCTATCCTCATTGTTTTGATTATCTCTTAGTGGATTGAAGTTATGTATGTTGTCAATGGAAATTTAGGGGTCCTAGTCCCTCTCATTTTCTGTGGTTATGTGTGTTATTGTGTTTGATCTGATTTAGATGTTTTGTGGGTATACTACAACCCCTAGTAGTCTTGTCTCAATCCTATACCAAGTTGCAGAAGAGAATGTTTTTTTGCAGGTCATAGGTTGAGTCTTATGTTCAGGCCCTCCTATGAAATACTTATGCAAGCCTCTTTAGTGAGTTGTGACTTACTAGAACTAATTCCTACATTGATCTCATTCCTCTATACTGAGATCCACACCTTAACTTCAGTGTAGCACCTAGTAGGTAGTTTTCTTTCAAGTTATTTCCCTTTCAAGAACTCCTTCTATCCCTTTCCCCTCAAAATTTTACATTTCATAGCAAGAAGAAAATTAGGGTGATTATCCAAGAGGAACCAGCCTAGAATCTAGAGGTTTCATCTTAGTTAGCATAGGTCCCACACCTGGAGATGAATCCAATGTTATACTAGGTTATCAAGACCAAGAGAGCTTGAGACAGAGGTGAAAACCTAGTGTATAACAATTCCTGGCATGCCTGGTGGGACCTAAAAGGTTAAAGGTTATGCTCAAACATAAGCTCACAAATGCCCCCTTGGGCATAACAATTTCTGGGACTAGAAATCATTGAAAAGTTTACATTGAATAGTGTATGTTATCTCTGATATACTGGTAACATAATGAAGACTTGAAGAAGTTGATTCCATCAAGTATATCTGGTGACTCCATTGGTTTCAAAGATTCAGGCCTACCTTGTTTAAGGTTTATGAGAAAGGTTGAGACTACAAGCTCAAAGCCTACCAATTTTTCAGAGTTTCCCTTAAAGAGAAGTTACAAGGGTAGGTCAACTCAAAGAGAATCTCCTGCAAGGAGACTTCAATCTGTTAGGCCATTTTTCTATCATAGCAAAATCCTATGAAAATGGCCTCTTCCCTACAAATGTTGTAAAATGTCCTGCCTTATGTTCTTCCATGTTGTCACCTTGCTTCAGTCCAGGTCGCATCTCCTAATTGGCAAAACCCAGAAAGATATTCAAATTCTAAGGTCTGTGGGAAACAAATTTCAAAATCTGCCATAGTGTCAAAAACCCATAGTATTTTTGAAAATCCATGATGTTTTCAGTCTGTGTGAAAACCCTCATTGTTTTCGACCTATGCCTTCCATCTTTTGTGCACTTACCTTTCGGTCTGTCATAAATCTTGTGTGTTTTCGATCATTTGCCATTGCAAAAACCTTGGATGTTTTTGACCTTTCATCAAAAACCCTATGTGTTTTCGACCTTTCATTTCTTCTTTTCTGTCGACACTCCTTGTTCATCAGTCTTAAGTGCGTAGGTGATATGGATGGTTGGTCCAGGTCTGCAGGGGTGCATGTTTTGATTGGTTGTTGCATGGCCACATGTCAAACTTTTCTGACATGTAATCATGCAACTACTTGCCACTTGTCCATGTGGGTCCCAGTTCTATTCAATTGCCTGGTGGTTTTCTTTGCCTTAGTGTGCAAGTGCGATCAATGGTGGGACCTGGTTTCTAGATAAATCAGAGGGTCCTGACATGTCAGAGCATCAATGATTGTCGTTAAAGTGCAAAGGATTTGTTAGGGCTATGCGAAGTTGTGACAACCATCTGATCCTCTAAAAGGCAAGGCTTCTTTGGTAGTGGTCCCAGAGGTGGTGATGTGGCAGCCTGTGATTGGCTGTCGCATGATCGCATAGCCCAGTTTTGGGCTATGCGATAATGCGACCAGTTGAAACACATCCCTATGGGCCCAGTGGTCATGTGGCATCCATGATGGTGAGGTGGTAAATTTCTATTGGGTGCCACATGGTGCTACAGTAGTGGTCATGTCCAGAAGAAAGGGGGCGTGGGGCCAATGTTCTTAGTGTGATGATGTGTTGATTTTTCATTGGCTGGCAGGTGATGATGTGGTGGTCTTATGGCCTTGTCACATGATTGCAAGGGCCATTTTCATAGCTTGTGACCATGTCACAAGGTTCTTCCTCCCTAGGGCCCAGTAATAGGTGGTGGCATGGTGGTTCTTGATTGGTCGGTGGGCAAGCAGTGGCAGTTTGCTGGCAGTTAGTCACATGTTCGTATAGCCTTTTGCAAGGCTATGTGATCATGTGACTGACATTTTCTGTTAACCCTATGTGGTGATGGTTATGTAGAGGTAGAGGATTGTAGGTTGTCGCCTATTCATATAGCCCGTCTTCGAGCTATCCGATCATGCGACAACGGTCTTGGTGTCACCGTTGCGGAGGTAGGGATTTGGGGGGTTGTCACGATTATGGGGTTGTGAGGGTGATATGGCCAAGGACTTTGCAAAGGTTTGTGACCCTTGACCGTGGCTAGGAGACTATGGTCACATGATCGCAAGGGTGAGTTTGATGCCTTGTGATCATGCGACCAAGAACATGTGTAACCGAGACCTTTGTTGCGGTTAATCTTGCCAACACCTAAATGAATTTTGATGATGGGGACTTAAAGTTGGCCGATCTAATTTTGAATTTTGGTTTTTGTTTCTCTACTGGTGCCATAAGCTTGACCGTTGGAATTCAAATTTAATTTTGCAGAAGGATTTGCAGCGACAGGAGGTACCTAGAATTTATGGTTTTCTGGCCATTTTTTGATTTGTTTGGTGGCACCAGTGGTTGCAGTGTGGTCCCGGGTGTTCCATGATTATTTGCAGGGGTCTGTACCGTAAGAAGGATGGCTTGAGAAGTGTTTGCAAGTGGTTTATTAGACTAGTTTTTATGGCAATCTCCTAGTCTTATGGCCTAATCTTAGTAATATTCATAATTGCATATCAGTCTGAGACCTTTTCTCTTTGGATTGCCTAACTTTCCTACCCCTGCAATAATTTTTTGATCATTTCAGTTGGTCTAGTGGTTGTAGCCCTGGCCCTAGCTGTCCGTAGCTTGTTGCAACCTAGTTTGGCTTTCCAAGGCAGCTAGTGGTATAAGTGGTTGAATTTTTGACTTTGTATGGGTTCCAGCTTTGAAGTTCTGAAGTGTTCCTAGTCTTGGATCCAAGATTGTAACACTTTTGCATTCGGTATTCTGTTGATGATAGAGAAAAAGTTGTAGGTCTAAGCTATAATTTTCAAGCTTGACTCCTTTGGTTTGATTGTTTACACTTAAGGATTCTTCATACTTAATACAAGTACAGGACTCTTATCTCTCCTTTGTGTCAACTTAGATAGATTCTAAACTTTCTAGTTCTCTGCATATTGTTTTATGTATATGTATCCATTTTTGAGTTCTAATCCAAGATTAGATGAAATGATGCTTTAGATGGGACATAGATCTATCTTATTGTCTATGTAAGGATATCTCATAAGTAGTAAAGGGGATTGTAGGTATGTTTATGGCTTGGAATCTTAGCTATTGTCTGGTGTGTGTAGCATTCATGTTCTAGGAGATCTTGCCCAATGGATGAGGCACTGGCCTAAATGATTATCTCTTTATCAACAAATACTGATTGTTGTTGTTATGATCCCAAAAGCATAAGTTAAGAACCATCCTTTTAAGTTTTGAGTATTTGGTTGTATGTGGTTCTATCCATAGCAATGGAGAGTCAATGAGTGTGTGGTTAACACTTGATATTTTCTTGCTATTCTATTATCTATTATTCAAACCTAGTTCTTGGTGTATGAAGTATATTTTATACTAGGTTAGGTACACCCACCTTGATTTTGCAGATCCAAATGCAGAAGAAGGCATATTAAGTCCCTATAGTTGGTCCAGTTACCCTAAGACCTCATTACATTTTGGAGTTAACCATTCCTAAAATTCATCTGAGGGTATATTGGCAGCCTTATGGCATAAGAGTTTTCAAACACCAACAAGATGGTGACTCCGCTGGGGAAATGAAATAAGTTTACAAATAAGAGTATCCCAGAGTCTTCCTATTTTCATTTTGGGGAAGAGTCTCATAAGTTTTCTAATCTGAAAATTGCTTTTCAGATTTACAAGTGTACTAGCTAGATTTGCTGATTGATTTATATGTGGCTTTTTTGTGGGAGTGCTTAGAGTCTATTGGTGTTTCAAGAAAGATCAGTAAAGTTTGTGTCCTCTGAAGAGAGGTGGTGACTCTATGCTAGAAAGAACCTGAGTTGTGAAGTTTTGTTGGGACTTCATTTAGTTGAGAAGAAGGTAGCAGCATTCAGTAAGGCAATCTAGGTATTCTCCATTCAGTGTATTTCATTTGCATGGTCCTTATCAAATGATTTTGTCATTAAAGAAAGGACATATAAGTGTGAAGTATGTAGGAAAGGTTCAGTGACAAAAGAAGGTTAGTTTTCAAGTATAAATTTCCTATCATTGGTCTTGAAGATTTTCAAGTAAATATACAAATTTGTAGCCAGTGATGGATGTTCACAAGGTTTCTTTTGTCAGAGGGTATGCACCATTTTGTTATGATGGCATACCTGGTTTCCCCAACAAGGTCCCTGATGAAATCAGAGAGTATCTACCAAAGTTCAATAGGAATTAGTGTCCATCAGCAAGAAAGCATGTGCAGGCTTTTTTTGATTTAATGTGTGATTTTGATGTCTACCATGAGGATTTGTGGATGAGGTTGTTTGTGTAGACTCTTGAGGGAGATGAAAGGGAGTGGTTTTCTTTTTTTCCTGTAGCCTCTATTTCTTCATGGAATGAGTTGAGTTCTTGCTTCATTGATTATTTTGATAGTGGGGTAGATGTAAAATCAATGTTGGACAATTTGATGGGAATTTAGATTAAGGGAGGTGAGTTGATTCAAAGATTTAATAGCAAATTCACTAGGACATTAATGGATATCCCTAAGGATTTTAGACCTCATGATCAAATTTGTCTGGTCATTTACTTGAGTGCATTTGACCAAAAAATGGGTTTCTTGCTAAGGGATAAACAACCACAAAGTCTACATCAAGCTTTTGAGGTTGCATTGGATATTGAGTGCAATCTGAAGCATGGAGTTATAAGAAGACATGCCTCTACTAGTTTGCATTTTTAGAGTAGAGGGAATGATTAGGAGGAGGTTGAGAAACATCAGTGCTCTCATCCCTCTAATTGTTGTATTAACCATAGTGTTATATGTGAAAGTAAAATGAATTTTGCTGCCAAGGGTCTGATTAATGAGAAGTTGGTATCCTTGTCATCCAGTGGTGGTGATGAACATTTTCAGATTATAGAGGATACACATCTCCCTTCACATGATTTTCCCTAGAATAGTGATGATGATTGTAAAAATTCTTTGCCACCAAATGATGTTGATACAGATGCTAAGAAAGGTGTTGACTATGGGAGCATCGATGAGGTTGAGAATGAATTACTTTCTGATGATATGTCACAGGGTTTCCCCCATGTTGGAGAGGTTTTTTCTTTGTAGTCTTCTATGTCAGTGGGTGGTAGTGATGCTGATTACAAAGTCTTGGAAGTCAAAGATTTGTGGGGAAATCCATGGGATGGTTCTTCTGATGAGTACAACACTGATTATTCATATGTTGACAACAGTGATGGTGAGTCATGCTCTAATTCAGATTCTGAATTCTCTTCTTCTGTTGGAGATGTGTATGATGATGGATATGATGACATATATAGTGAGGTTGCCAATGAGTTATTTGATGAGGACATTAGTGAAGACTAGATGGAGCTATGTCTGAATTACTATGAGAAACAATTCCATGTTGTTTCTAACCCACTATTTGAGGAGTGTGCTCAGAGGATGGAATTTGTTGAGGATTACTCACCTTTTGCACTTAAAGCTTCACATACAATTGATCTGGAGTCTCCCTCACAAATGAGGCCAGTTGAAAGAAAGGTAATGCAGGATGAATGTTGCTCTATTGATGAAGATGCATTACATTGGGACAATATTTTTCTTCTTCCACCAAGTAGTGAGAATAATGGTGATAATCTAGTTCATGATGTTGATCATGTGAATCATTCTTATGAGGATAAAGGTGTGATTTATCAAGAGAAATCAAACTTGATAAACCTGAGTAACCTGATATATGAGCATGTTTCAGATGCCTTGGCTGAGGTAAGTGAAAGTGAGTATAGTTTATTTTCTTTTGATATGCAAGAATGCATTAAAGATGAGCTGGATGATTGCAGCTAGGAAGAGATGGTATCAGTTTCTTGTCCCCTTTCATATGTTTCAATCTATGATGATTTTGATGATGCATGTTTTCCAAATAGTGAGTTTGTGGGGGAACATGTGAAGGAGGGCATTAGTGATGATAAACCTAGGGTTGTTCTATAGTCGGTACCTGATAGTGTTTTCTGTCATTGTGCATGTGGAAAAGGTTTTAGACCTTTGTTTGATTTTGTGAGAAGAAACCAAGTTTTTGATAGAGGAAAAGGATGGCACTCCTTTGGTCTCCGCATGTTGCTTCTATATATCCTGTCAAATGGTGCCAGGTTTTTGTGAGGGGCCAGTCTATGAAATTTGGGATTAAAAGTGGGGTGAGGGCCTAATTGTTTTGTCTGGGTTGGTCTTCTCTCCCAGTGATTTTGAATCCTTGCCATGCCTGCAAGAGACATGCATCCCCAACTAGAGCCACTGTTAGGCCATTTTTCTATCATAGAAAAATCCTATGAAAATGGCCTCTTCCCTGCAAATGTTGTTGTAAAATGTCCTACCCTATGTTCTTCCATGTTGTCACCTTGCTTCAGTCCAGGTCGCATCTCCTAATTCACAAAACCTAGAAAGATATTCAAATTCTAAGGTCTGCGGGAAACAAATTTCAAAATCTACCATAGTGTTGAAAACCCATAGTATTTTTGAAAATCCATGATGTTTTCGGTCTGTGTGAAAACCCTCATTGTTTTTGACCCATGCCTTCTGGCTTTTGTGCACTTACCTTTCGGTCTGTAGGAAATCTTGTGTGTTTTCGATCATTTTCCATTGTGAAAACCTTGGATATTTTTGATCTTTCACCGAAAACCCTATGTGTTTTCAACCTTGCATTTCTTCTTTTCTACTGGCACTCCTTGTTCATCAGTCTTAAGTGCATAGGTGCGATGGATGGTGGGTGCATGTTTTGATTGGTTGTCGCATGGTCACATGTCATACTTTTCTAACATGCGATCATGCAACCGCTTGCCACCTATTCGTGTGGGTCTTAGTTCTGTTCAGCTGCCTGGTGGTTTTCTTTGCCTTAGTGTGCAAGTGAGATCAATGGTGGGACCTAGTTTCTAAATAAATTAGAGGGTCCTGATGTGTTAGAGCATCAATGGTTATCATTAAAGTGCAAAGGATTTGTCAGGGCTATGCGAATTTGTGACAACCATCTGATCCTCTAAAAGACAAGGATTCTTTGGCAGTGGTCCTGGAGGTGGTGATGTGGTAGCCTATGATTGGCTGTCGCATGATTGCATAGCCCAATTTTGGGCTATGCAATCATGCAACCGGTCGACACATGTCCTTGTGGGCCTAGTGGCAGGTGGTCATGTGGCATCCACGATGGTGATGTGGAAAATTTCTATTGGGTGTTATGTGGTGCTGCGGTAGTGGTCATGTCTGGAAGAAAGGGGGTGTGGGGCCATTGTTCTTGGTGTGATGATGTGTTGATTTTTCATTGGCCAGTGGGTGACAATGTGGTGGTCTTATGGCCTTGTCGCATGATCGCAAGGGCCATTTTCACAGCTTGTGACCATGTGACAAGGTTCTTCCTCCCTGGGTCCCGGTAGCAGATGGTGGCATGGTGGTTCCCGATTGGTCGATGGGCAAGCAGTGGTGGTTTTCTGGTGGTTAGTCACATGTTTGCATAGCCTTTTGCAAGGCTATGTGATTATGCGACTAACATTTTCTATCAACCCTATGCGGCGGAGGTTATGCAGAGGTAGAGGATTCCAGGTTGTCGCATGTTCACATAGCCCATCTCTGGGCTATGCGATCATGTGACAATGGTCTTGGCATCACCATTGCAGAGGTAGGGGTTTAGGGGGTTGTCGCGGTTGTGGGGTTGTGAGGGTGATATGGCTACGAACTTTGCAAAGGTTTGTGACCATTGACCGTGGCTAGGAGACTATGGTCGCATGATCGCAGGGGTGAGTTTGATGCCTTGTGATCATGTGACCAAGCACATGTGTAATCGAGACCTTTGTTGCAGTTAATCTTGCTGACACCTGAATGAATTTTGATGATGGGGAATTAGAGTTGGCAGACCTAATTTTGAATTTTGGCCATCGTTTCTCTGTTGGCACCATAAGCTTGACTGTTGGAATTCAAATTCAAATTTGTAGAAGGATTTGTAGCGATAGGAGGTACCCAAAATTTATGGTTTTTTGGCCATTTTTTGATTTATTTGGTGGCACCAGTGGTTGCAGTGTGGTCCCGGGTGTTCCATGATTATTTGCAGTGGTCTATACCATAAGAAGGATGGCTCGAGAAGTGTTTGCAGGTGGTTGATTAGACTAGTTTTTTTGGCAATCTCCTGGTCTTATGGCCTGATCTTAGTAATATTCATAGTTGCATATCAGTCTGAGACGTCTTCTCTTTGGATTGCCTAACTTTCCTAGCCCTGCAATAATTTTTTGATCATTTCAGTTGGTCTAGTGGTTGTAGCCCTGGCCCTAGCTATCTGTAGCTTGTTGTAACCTATTTTGGGTTTCCAAGGCAGCTAGTGGTATAAGTGGTCAAATTTTTGACTTTGTATGGGTTCCAGCTTTGAAGTTCTGAAGTGTTCCTAGTCCTGGATCCAAGATTGTAACACTTTTGCATTCGATATTTTGTTGATGATAGAGAAAAAGTTGCAGGTCTAAGCTGTAATTTGCAAGCTTGACTCGTCTGGTTTGATTGTTTACACTTAAGGATTCTTCATACTTAATACAAGTAAAAGACTCTTATCTCTCCTTTGTGTCAACTTAGATAGATTCTAAACTTTCTAGTTCTCTGCATATTGTTTTATGTATATGTATCCATTCTTGAGTTCTAATCCAGGATTAGATGAAATGATGCTTTAGATTGAACATAGATCTATCTTATTGTCTATGTAAGGATATCTCATAAGTAGTAAAGGGGATTTTAGGTGTGTTTATGGCTTAGAATCTCAGCTATTGTCTGGCGTGTGTAGCATTCATGTTCTAGGAGATCTTGCCCAATGGATGAGGCACTGGCCTAAATGATTATCTCTTTATCAACAAATACTGATTGTTGCTGTTATGATCCCAAAAGCATAAGTTAAGAACCACCCTTTTAAGTTTTGAGTATTTGGTTGTATGTGGTTCTACCCATAGTAATGGAGAGTCAATGAGTGTGTGGTTAACACTTAGTATTTTCTTGCTATTCTATTATCTATTATTCAAACCTAGTTCTTGGTGTATGAAGTATATTTTATACTAGGTTAGGTGCACCCGCTTTGGTTTTGTAGAGCCAAAAGTAGAAGAGGGCATATTAAGTCCCTATAGTTGGTCTAGTTACCCTAAGACCTCATTACATTTTGGAGTTAACCATTCCTAAAATCCATCTGAGTGTATATTGGCAGCCTTATGGCATAAGAGTTTTCAAACACCAACACAATCAACACCACCTGATACTTCAGAAAGGAGAACTTTTTCCTTTCATTCCAGAAGAAGAGGAAGATCTCTAACGAGAGATCTTGAAGAAGAAGAAGAAGAAGATTCAAATCTAGCATCTGATAAAGCTCATATAGCTGTTAATCTTCAAGTTGCAGCTCCTACAATGGCTAGGTAGTTTTCTTTTGCACCGTTCAACCAAGGTAGTCCCCTTGCTTTTGCAGTACATAATGATGTGCCCTTGGTGGCACTAAAGATTTTACCTGATTTCACAAGTGAAGGACAACCGACTAATTTTGAGCACATTAGAGATGTGACCACCATCTGCAGCATTCACAACATAACCCAAGAAGATGTGGCCACAAAGTTCCTAGCAGCCTCTCTCAAAGGTAAGGCTCTTGAATGGTTTAGAACTCTATCTGTTGGTTCTATAAATTCTTGGGATGGATTAGGAGATGCTTTAAGTAGACATTTTGAGGATAAATTAGATAATTTGTCTCTGGTTGAGCAGTTAACAACCATTAGGAGAGACCCTCAAGAACAAATGACAGATTACAATAGTAGATTCCTTAAGACATGGAATAGAATCCCAGTCTCAGTGAGACCATCAGCCGACCATGCTTTTCTATACTACCTACAAAGTTTGTATGGTCAAATTTCTATCATGATCTAGTCAATGGGTGGTACTTCTTTACCCCAAGCTTTTGACATAGCCGTCAGGGCTGAAAATTGTTTGATTCAAGTAGGAGTGATATAAAGAAGGCCACCTATGCCTATTTTCCCTAATCTTTAGCCCATTACACCTGCACAAGTATCCCCATTTACCCCTATTCTTGCCATACTAGCACCTCAGGCTAGTACGAGTGGTCAAGAGAATGCCAAGGTAAGTTTCTCTCAAGAGTTGCAAGAGATGAAGAATAGTTAGTAGACCAGTATGCAAGAAATGACAAACTTGCTGTAGACTCTAACTAAGGAGGTCACAAATCTGAAGAAGCAAAATCAAGGAATCAGACCACCCTTCCAACAACAAGGCCAAGGTCCTAATCAGCAATACCAAAATCAAGGAAAACCTCATCAACAAAATAGGCCACCATACGAAGGAGGCTATCAAGGATAAAGACAAAGTTTCAATCAGAGACCATTCCAACCATATAATCCTGCACCTCTCAATTCTACAAATCCAGTCAGGAATATGGTTCCTAGTCAAAACAATGTGGCTATGGATGAATGGTGTTTTCCTTGCAATCAACCTCATTATTAGGCTACATGTTCCAATGGATGGATGAATCGAGCTCTAATGGATCAAAATGCCTCACAAGCTCAACCAGAGGCTTCATCCAGTGGGTCAGCTCCTCAACAAGAATCACAAGGAAATGAGGTTGCTCTCTTCAACTGGGAGCAACAAGACTTCAATGGAATCAATGATGAATTTTCTTTCATGGCCGACATAAGAGCAAAAAGAAGAGCTCAGGACATGGAGAGAGCAGAATCTAGAATCAAAGCCACTACATCTACAGAACCACTACAGCAGGTTGCTCCTACCATACCCAAGAAGGCTCCTGTTATTACAAGCAAAGAGAGCCAGACTCTCAAGGAAGTGGAGCCCATGATCATGCCAAAGACACAACAAAGATTACACAATATACCACCTTATAACATTGTAGACAACATGAAGAAGGTGAATATTAACATGTCCATGTGGGACTCTTTGGCTATTCCAGGACAACCTAAGATATTAAAGAAGGCTATTTCGGAGGTGAAAGCTCCTCAGCCTACAAACGAAGCCACAAAGCTAGTGTTTGTCAACACTGATCAAGAAAAAGAAGCTACAAGTAGCAAATTCAAAGCCAACACCATGCAAGGTAGGAATTCAAAGCCTCCCCCTTTTTATGTATCTTTAATTATTGGAGATTCTTTAGTACATAATTGCATGGTAGATAGTGGAGCTACCAGTACTGTAATGCCCAAGAAGGTGGCTGATCATTAGGACTTAAATATGAACCCTTCCAAAAGAAGGTTGTACAACTTGATGGATCCTCAGTCAATACTATAGGTCTGACTAGGGATACTAGTCTAATCCTTCATGCTAGTCCTAATTTTTCCATTTCCCTTGATATATATATATCATAGATCTTCCTACTTTATTTGCTATATGTTTATCAAGAGAATTCATAGCTAAGATAGGTGGCTATCTATCTTTTGATTGTTCTCATATGCTCTTCCACACAAGATATGGTACCAAGGTTACCATAAAATATGATAAATTATCAGCACACCATATAGAACCTTATGTGTCCAATACAATCAATGCAAATTGCCCTATATTTGACAGCAATGATTTCCAAACCATTAGTGAAGCAAGCACCAAGATAGAAAATATCCCTGATATTTTACTAGATGAAAGGGCTTCAAAGATTCAAGAAAATGTGATATGGAATGTTTGTTTGGGAAGTTATTTAATACAAGAAAATGATGTCAAAGAGCCAAACCTTATCAAGGAGAGTACTGATTCAGAGGATCAGAGCAATCAGGTTTGGGAACTATATTTTGATGGGGCTAGAAGTAGACATGGTTTTGGTGGAGGTGCTATGCTAGTGTCCCCAAGAGGAGAAAGGTAGTATGCTGCCTTTAGATTTAGTTTCTCATGCACTAGAAATACTGCAGAATATGAAAGTCTAGTCAATGGACTAGAATGGGATAGAAAAAGAGGGCTTAAGGCCTTAAAAGTTTATGGTGATAGTGAACTTGTTGTCATCCAAGTGAGAGGGATAAGTGCAACCAAAAATGACACCATGAAAGCATACAAACATAGAGTTTGGGATGCAATTGAAGCCTTTTGTGCTTTCAATATTGTTGCTATCCCTAAGAAGTTGAACCAAAATGTAGATAGGTTGGCTTCTATTGGATCTCAGTTTGACATCCCCAACAACATTTCAAAAGAGGTAGACCAACAACACATCAAGGTTATTGTCAAACCTTCTATTCCTGATAATGATGTTAATTGGCAAGTGTTTGACAGTGATGAACAAATTTTGCAATTCTTATTTGAAGAAGATGTTCTTTCAAAGTATAATCAAGACAGGCTATCACAAAGCTATGGTGATCAAGTGATACAACTAAAGTCCAACAAGATGCCTAGGGGTCTTGTTACTTTGGAGGCTGACTTCAACAAGGATGATGAAGTCAAGAAAAATAATGCTAGCTTGGTAGTCCAACAAGAACATTGTGTTGAACTAGAGTTGGAACTAGGTAAGAGCCTACAATTTGGAAAAGTGAACACTGATTTGGAAATGCATGATTATACAAAACTTTTCAAGGAATTCAGTGATGTGTTTGCTTGGTAGTATGAGGACCTCAAAGGTTTTGATCCTTCTTTTGCTTAGCACACCATTGAATTAGAACCAGATGCCAAACCAGTAAGAAAAAAGAAAAGGCCTATTAATCCTAAGCTTGAGCCACTAATGCATAACAAAGTTCTCAAATTAATAGAGAGTGGTATCATCTACCCCATCAATCATACTAGTTGGGTTTCCAACCTTGTTCCAGTCAGGAAGAAGAATGGGGAGTTGAGGTTATGTGTTGACTTCAGGGATCTTAACAGGGCCTCTTTAAAAGACCACCATCCACTACCCTCCATGGAACAAATCCTACAATGTGTCTCTGGGTTTGAGAGATTTTCATTATTGGATGGCTATTCAGGATACAATCAGATCCTAGTTAATGAAGAGGAACAATACAAGACTGCATTTACAACCAAGTGGAGAACCATGGCTTATCAAAAGATGCCCTTTGGTTTGTCAAATGTAGGTGCTACATTTTAGAAGGCAATGGATATGGCCTTTAAGAGCCTCATGTACAAGTTTGTGTTGGTCTACCTAGATGACATAACTATCTATTCAAAGCATGCAGTAGACCACATCAAACATTTGAGGAAGATTTTTGAAAGGTGTGGAGATTTTGGGATATCCCTTAATCCCAAGAAATGTGTGTTTGTAGTTCATGAGGGAAAGCTATTGGGATATATAGTATCCAAGAAAGGAATCACAGTGGATCCTAAAATAATTGCAACTATTCTAGATCTACCCCTACCACACAACAAGAAAAGTCTTCAATCCTTCATAGGAAGGATAAATTTTGTTAGGAGATTCTTGCCTAACATTGCATATTTACTCAAGCCTTTGACATCTATGTTGAAGAAGAGTTTAGCTTTCAGTTGGACCAGAGAAGGGAAAGTCAATTTCCAAGCTATGAAGGAAGCTTTAATAGAGGCTCTGCTCTCTTGAACCCAAACTTCAATAAGGATTTCATCTTTTATGCTTATGGAGGTCAGGATGTCATTTCTGCAAAGGTTTAGAAGAATATGAATAGAGGTATTCCTTTGTAGAGAAACATGTACTTGTTTTGGTAAAGAGCCTCAAAAAATGTAGATACCTATTGACCCATAGAAAGGTACACTTAAAATTTACTCATCCAAGTGTTAAAGAGTTTTTTCTTTCAAAGGACCTAAATGAAAAAAGAGCTGGTTGGATCACCAAGGTGATGGAGTATGACATAGATATTCAAACTACCAAGCTGGTTAGAGGGAGAGGTCTTTGTGAGCATTTGGATGAGGATGAAAGTTCAAAGAAATTAGAACACATGGATGCATCTCTGGTGGTGCATTATACTAAGGTACAAGACAAGGCAACAAGCTGGTTGCCTAACATGATTAATTACCTAAAGACGGGACAATATTCTCTAGGTCTTGATTTAGCAAAAAGGAGGTACTATAGATTACAATCTATTCCTTTTGTGTTGATTAATGAAGTTCTTTTTAGAAAGGATCACAATGGTTTCCTTTTGAGATGCATTGATTCAGAAAAGGTAGGTGATGTCCTATGTGAGTTTCATGATGGACCTTATGGAGGTCACTTTTCTCCTAGGACTACTACTTATTAAATCATGAGGGCCGGATACTATTGGCCATCTATCTTTAAGGATATTCATGATTATGTCAGGAGATGCATCAAATGTGATATGTTTGCAGGAAAGGAGAGGCTTGCTGCTCTTCCTCTACAACCAATTAGAATAGATCAACCTTTTAATGAAGTGGGGTATAGATTTCATTGGAATGATCAACCCTCCATCTAGTGCAGGTCATAAATGGATCATCACTGCAACTGATTACTTCACTAGATGGACATAAGCAATTGCATTAAAAGAAGCTAATGAGAGTGTTTTCCTAAATTTCTATGATGACCTAATCCATAGGTTTGGCACTCTTGATTCCATCATATCAAATAATGCTCTTGCATTTACAGGTCTGAAGGTCTCAGAGTGGGCAGTTAAAAATGGTATCTATCTGAGTACCAGTTCAAATTACTACCCTCAAGGTAATGGTTTAGCAGAATCAATAAATAAGAACCTGATTAGGATAATCAAGAAGACTCTCCAAGAGAATTAGAGAGATTGGCATACTACACTTAGGTCTGCCCTGTGGTTAGATAAAATTACCCCAAAGAAGATCATTGGTAATTCCTCATACATGTTGGTGTATGGAAAGTAGGCCAAGTTGTCCATCTTAGTTGAATTGCTAGCTCTCGACCTAGCCACTCAGTATGCCCTGTTTGAAGAAAGTGATCCCCTGTAAATCAGATATGCCCAATTGATGGAGTTAGAGGAAATTAGAGGTAAATCCATGAAAATATGGAGTTTCACTAGATACAAACAAAAAGAACTTTGATAAAAGAGCCAAGGTCAAAAATTTGAAGGTTGGTGACATAATCCTTAAATGGGATGAGTTCAGGTCTAGACCTAGCAGGCATACAAAGTTTGACTCCTTTTGGGGTGGACCATTTGTAATCACAGAGTGCAAGGACCCTAATGCTTTTCAACTTTCAGATCTGGAGGGTGTTCCCTTGCCAATTTTATTAAATTGTTTCCACTTGAAACCTTGTTTTAAGGTTAGCCCTTCTCTGTAAATTTTTGTAAGTATTTTTTCCCTGCTTTCTAGGTCAGTTTCCTATTTTCCAAGAAGTGCCCCGAGCACAGCTAGAGTCCTATCTCTCTGAGAAAATTTTGAAGACCCCATGCCCAATGGATAAGTTTTAAGGTCACTGGTCTGTGTCTAGTAGGCTAACATCTAGGCTGACATCTTTCCTATCCTATAGAGAACTCCAAAAAATTTCATGGTCCTATCCTTTTTCCCTGGTCTCTATGAATTTTCCTAAGTCCCTGGCTAGGTGGAAACCCTTTCAAAGACTCAAAAAACTAGCCGTTGAAGTCAAAAACCCTTTTGCCATGTTATATTTTCATATTGCCTTTTGGTGGCCACTTAAGTCATCCAATTCCCCCATGCACAAAATAATCTCCTATGTTCCAGGTTTTAATATTTCCTAAGTCTTTCGGCACTTATTTTTTCCTAAGTGTTAAACCCTGGTTTGATCTAATGGTTCATGCTATACCAGAGGATGAAGATGATCATGCTTTACCATCATGAATTTCCAATGGCTATCGATCTTTGTTTCCCTTCTAAAGCCTTGTGTGTTAGTGGGATTGATGCCACCTCATCCAATTTGGCTGCTTCCTATTCGTCGGTGGATGTCTGACTCTGCAGGTTGTTAGTGGGGCCAATTTCTTTCCACGGTCAGAGGTTTTGACATTGTCAGAAGATCGATGACTGGCATATGAGCTCATAGGGGTTTTTTGACACATGCAATCTTGCGCCAACTGTTAGATATTCTAGGTATGTAGTGCTTCAAATCTTGAGTGGGTCCGCTATCAGAGGGTGCTACGTGGATCTCTTGTGGCATCATTTCATTGGCTGGCAAGTGTGTGACATGTCTTCTATTAGACTGGGGTCCCAGTTTAGTAATATCTATGGTGGTCACATGTCCATAAGGGAATATTCTGGCCCATGTGATCATGTGACTGGCTGTCCGATGGGAATCTACTTTCGAGTGGGTCTTGTTGTCATTTTTGCACCATGTGGACCTAAGTTGGTAGTGTTTCATTGGTTAAGAGGCATGCCATGTGGAGGTTGTCAATGGGCCTGTGGGGTCCCAATTTAAAAGGAATCGATGGTAGTCATATGATTGCAAGGATATCTTTCGGGCCATGCGATCATGTGACTCACCGTCCAATTGGAATCTTCATTTCTAGTGGGTCTGTAGTTGTCAAAGGCGCTGATGTGCTTGCATGTCATTGATTGCTGACTTCCATGTTAGTGTTGACTTATCAGAGGGGGATTGTAAAGTATTTTTTGCATGCATCTGGGCCATTTTTTTGTTGGGAGATCTTCATCGATGGCTACATTTTATCTTGAAACCTTGCTAGTTGTTTGATTTTAAATTTGAATATCTGGGAAGGGTTTTTGATGGTTTTTGTAACACCCCGCCAGGCAACCCAAGAGGACAAGACATAAAACCTCTATAAAATGCAAGTAGTGAGTTTTATTTATTTATTTATTTATTTTAACTAGAATAATATTCATCATTACACTTCATATTTCTAAAAGAAGAAATAATTTTCTACTACTTGAATGTAAGATTTATACAACTTAAGTCCTCCCGGGTTCCCTAACGTCACTAGTAAAGCAACATCATATAAACCATTTACATGCATAAGATATTCACGGAATCATGAGCTTAAAGATCTACATTCATTTTAATGCACCAAGTTAAATGTCCCTAACTTATTTCTTTTATTAAACATAGGTTAATCATCCAACATCATTATTCCTTTTATCAACTCATTCCATAAATTCATATTGATTTCATCTACATCTACTATCTTTTATATCACTTTTCTCTAATAATTTAGGTAAGAGATTAATATTCATTAAGGTATGCATCATCCTAGGTACTTCATTAACATGAACCAAGTATTAACATTAAAATCAAATTACTATTCTATTGCATTGTTTCATTACCATTCATTGTTAATAATTCCAATCACTAATCTATCATTTCTCAATAATCTCTTTGAATTCTTTCATCAAGAGAGAATACATTATTGTTGTGATACATCATTATATATAATTATATTTAAGATTATTTCCTTTACACATGGACAACATAAGAGGATAGGATAAATAACATAAACACTTTCTTTTAATGCTAGTAACATGTCCAATATTCCACATTCTTTTCCCTTTCTTTTACCTAGAACTACCCATTCTCTTATGCATTGCTTTGAATTGAGATTGCATCAATACTACAAGACTCTTTTTAGGAGATTAAAATTACATGAATACAGATACATAAGTACATCTCAATATATTAAAGTATCCAATAAGAAATCTTCAACTGCAGATTTGGAAAGGAATATGTGCTAGGATCATCCAAAGAATCATGATCAATACCTCGATATAAATATTAACCACCCAACCACGTGGAACCAATAGGCCCACTCCCCCGAGCTAGGAGATAGAACCAAAGGCCCATACAAGAGGTAACAACTAGGAAATTCCTAAGGTGGTGATAAAATTTCCCCAAAGTCACAACACAAAAGAAAAGACAAGAAGACCACAAGGACTACCAGAGGCATGATCAAATTTGATAGAGACTCTAAGCTACAAGCTAGGTGAGTGTCATCGCATAGCCCTCACCCCTTGGGTTGTCCTGGTACTAGCCACTCTTGGCCCCGGCCCCCAAGTAGGCACATGCGGAACCGAATGCCTCTCGTACAGACAAGGTCATCCAGTCGTACCTACGCATAGGTACCTTCTCCCACTCCCATCCTTAGTCTTTACTAGCACTAAAGGCATGGGTGAGGCACAATTAATCTTGATTAGTGTGTAATTTCCCATTCCAATAATCTCCCATTCCCAATTCATTTATTTAGGTTATCACTTGATTAAATAACTCATAGTAGGTTATCCTGGTACTAGCCACTTAGGGCCCCGGCCCCTCACTATGAGCCACTCACCTAGTGTACTTAGGTTCCCTCAAATACATATAAAAATCATAAGAGCATAATAGATTCATCATCAAGAATTCATATCAATTCCATAACAACATTTGATTGAGTTTAGGAAAACATATGTTGTCCCTAGTCCACTTGACAACCCTAAACCCAATATGGCATTCAGAATGTTCCAAACATATAAGAAGACATCCAAGTGATATTATAAACATATTCAGAGTATACATAGATCCAATTAACCAAAAACAAATTTTAATAGCCTCTGGTAACCATACGAAACCTTAAAACTTAATGATGTTCTTAAATTGAATTATTTCAAGCAAGGATTAAATGCAAAGAATAGTCATCATAGAACAGTCATCCATATCTTCCACAAAACATAAAATAAAGGAAATCTCTTCGGTGGAGATTTAGATAACATAATTATAGACTCTCAATTTTATTTTTAGGAAGATCCAAAGGTGGGAAAGAAAGTTATGACTTCTGGTTTAAAATAGAAAATTCTGGTTAGGGTTCAGACCTGCCTTCACTAAAATGGTTGTAATTTTCACAAAACATAATAAAAATTCACCAAACCAATTGGAAATGAAATATAAGACTTAATATAATCTATGATATCAAATTTAGACTTTTATATAATCATATCAGCCTGTAGCATATGAATACATTTGACAGAAAATTCGGAATCAAGAATGGACAGGCATAGTCTGCCAAAATGTCAAAAATAAGGCATTAATTCGACCCTAAAAATAAAATCAGAGAAATACCCATTTGAGATATGTGAATTTTACTTCCAGAAAATCAATTTAGTAAAACCCTAGATGCAATTTAAATTATTATAATAATATATTTCCAAAAACGGGTTGCTAAAAACCCTAGGAAAACACATGCCAATTCTTACAAATAAAAACTCAAAACTTTAAAATAACCATACAAATGAAAAGTACAGATATAATAAATAATGATAATATATAAATAGATCTATAATCTATCAGATACATCAAGTAACTAAAATATTCAATCCATACCTCATGTCCTACGAAGGTTGAATCGAAGAAGGAAGGAAACAAAAGAGAAGACAAATCCAAACTTGAGATGCATCCTTCAAACCCTATCCACTTTCAGAAATCTCCATGAAAGAAATAAATAATTCCACAGCAAAGAATCCCTCTCTCAACTATTGAAATTCTCACAAAAAATGTCTCTCTCCCAAAAGCAAAGATAACCAAAAATTCTTAAAGACATATGCTTACAAAATCTCCCTCACATCTCTAAGTTTTCTCTCTAAAATCACCATGAAAATTAAGGCCATCCTCTCCTCAATGCTTCAGCCCCAAAATCCCCCCCCCCTCTTCAAATGAGAAAGTAGTGCATATAAATAGATTTCCAAAGGTTGAGAGGAAAAGTAACCAACTCCCAACTAACTCTTAACTAAAGGGTATTATAAAATAACTTAATATCATACAACTATATTACTCAAATATACAATAAAAGATTATTTATATTCATTCATAAACATATTTAATATTATCCTAACATATATGCATATGCCATCATTAATTACATGAATATCTATATATATAACCTATCCTCATTATTAATAATTAACAATTGAGAATAATATACCTCACATTATTTAATATTTAATTATTAATAATATTATACTTTACATTAATCCCAAAATATACACCATCAACAATATCTACAATAATTAACATATAATCACATATAAATTATATATATATAAATACATATATGTGTGCACCCATATATATATTTCCATATATATATATATATATATATATATATATTTATATTTATATAGATACATGCCAAATACCAAACACTATAATCTATAAGATTATGAAGTAATAGATCACAATATTATTACCTATTTATAATTGCTATAGGATATAACACTGAGGTAGAATAAAATCACATGCCTCAAAATAAATCTAATCATCGAAAGAGGCCATAAAATCCAACTATGAAACATATTGAGAAAACTATAAGATCAAACAAGGTCAACCAAAGTCAACAAGGAAAGTCAAGCCAAACTCCTGAAACACAACATAGAAAGATTAACTAAGAATCATACCAAGAAGGAGAAATAAATAAAATGAGTAAACAAATCATACAACCAAATGAATTCAAGTGGCCACAAGGCACTAACTACAACCATGCCCAACTGGGTGCGTTGGATCTGAGTTTTTGACCCAAAGGTTGACTGACAAAGAAGGAACCCTAATATTCCCAAATTGGAATAATGACAAAGGAAGACTCATGTAGGGGCCTTAGTACTATCTCCATAACAACAACCATCAAGGATTTGAGGGCATGCTCAGACCTGTGAAGCCAGGTGAAGTCGATGCCCGGTACCTGCAAGCCTGCATCACAAAGAAGAAATACATATGCACGGATATACATATAAAAGAAAATATTGCAGACAGATGACCAGGATCGATACATCGTGTGGACCTCAGCTATGTGAGTAACTATGACTTCGTCCTGAATCATGAAAACACATCATGTATATATATACACTCAAAGCATGTAGCATCATCATAATGAAGGTTAGAATCTCAAGCATTGTGTTAGTCTCTTATCAATACTAATAATAAATTAACATAATCAAATCATCAAGTGAGATACAAGATTCATCCAAGGTAACCTTAATAGAAGAAAATATAAATAACCACTTATATATATCTATCAAGTACATATCATATAACATCCTAACTATATTCATAAAGGTCTTGTAGGTACTCAATACATACATGGAGATAAATACATACAAAAATGATACCTTTAGATAGTATGTCTAATATTAGAATCATTGAGTACTAGCTTATGAAATTATTATAAACAACTATAGGAATAGATCAAACAAGTATCATGTACAACTTAAGCTGTAAGAAAATATTGAAGGATCTTAATTCTTTCAAAAACACAAAACTTATATTAGGGTTAGAGGGGTATTACAGTTTTCTAGTCTTTTTTCAACGTGCACAGTGCTTGGTAGCTCAAGCATTGATATCTTTAGGACTGTGGTGGTTGTGAGAGTCTCAAAGATGATTGTTGGTCGGTGTTGCAGGGTCCTTTCCCATGTTTCCATGCCATAGGATGATGATAAGAGTTTAGCGCCAGTTTTTCTGTAGTACTATTCTTGGGGAGATTTGATTGTTTTGAAGCCTTCATCGCTTAGTGGAGTTGCAGGTGGGTAGATTGATCGAGGGTGGTGTGTCTACAGGTGATCCTAGTATAGGAAAGATACAACCATGATGAATTTGATCAGTTGGCCAGCTTGTTTTCAGAATTTTGATGAGGTTTTGTACCTTTTAGGGTTGATGATTTGTTGAGAAAGTTTGTAACCCTAGGTAGGTCAATTTTTTATTCCTTCCTATGTGTAGTGAAGAGTATATATTGTATTTTTAGAGCCTTAGTGCTAGGAGGTTGATAATTGTAAAAGGAAAGAGTCTTTCTCAGGAAGCTATCTGTGGTATTACTTCTACCCTCTGGTTTCCTACTTTTGTAAGTCTCTCATTGATCTTCTAAGCAATCTTGAGGTATTTGTGATATTTTTTCTATCCCTATCCTTATTGTTTCGATTATCTCTTAGTGGATTGAAGTTATGTACATTGTCAATGAAAATTTAGGGTTCCTAGTCCCTCTCATTTTTTGTGGTTATGCATGTTATTTTGTTTGATCTGATTTAGATATTTTGTGGGTATACTACAACCCCTAGTAGTCTTGTCTCAATCCTACACTAAGTTACAGAAGAGAATGTTTGTTTGCAGGTCATAGGTTGAGTCTTATGTTCAGGCCCTCCTATGAAATACTTATGCAAGCCTATTCAGTGAGTTGTGACTTACTAGACCTAATTCCTCCATTGATCTCATTCATCTATACTGAGATCCACACCTTAACTTTGGTGTATCACCTAGTAGGTAGTTTGCTTTCAAGTTATTTCCTTTTCAAGCACTCCTTCTATCCCTTTCCCCTCAAAATTTTACATTTCATGGCAAGAAGCAAATTAGGGTGATTATCCAAGAGGAACCAGCCTAGAATCTGGAGGTTTCATCTCAATTAGCATAGGTCCCACACCTAGAGATGAATCCAATGTTATACTAGGTTATCAAGACCAAGAGAGCTTGAGATAGAGGCACAAACTTAGTGTATAACAATATGTTTTTTTCCACAATTTGATGATGTATGGTTATCACATGGTTATGCACCTAATGTGAAGTATTTTAGAATATTTGGGAGTAAATTCTATATACTAAAAGATAATAGGAACGGAAAATTTGAAACAAAAAGTGATGAAGACATATTTCTAGGTTAATCCACTAAGAGAAAAGCTTATAAGTGTTTGAACTCTAACACTAACAAAATTGTGGAAGGTGAAAATGTTAGAGTTGATGAATATGCAAAAAAGAATGAATCAGAAGGAAAATAAGAACTTGAAGGTTATAGATCTTTTATTTGCATGGAAGATGGAGAGGCAAGTAATACACTTGAACCAAATGTAGAGTCACAGATAAGCAACACCGAGCAGCAGGAGGATGTTGCTTAGCATCAAGAGGATGCAACTGAAAAATCAGAAGAAGAAGCTAATATTTTCATAATGAACCTAAAGATCAATATCAAGGAGAAAGTAAATTTGAACCTACATTGGCACAGTATGTAATAAGATGTCATAAGCCTAACAAAATCATTGTAGATAAAGAATCTAGAGTTTTAACAAGAAGTAAGTTGAAAGACCCAACATGTTTACTATGTGAGTTTTAGCCTAAGACAATAAAATAGGCTATAGAGAACGATGACTAGATACAAGCCATGAATGAATAAATTGATCAGATAGAAAAGAATGATACCTGGACTCTAGTTCCAAGACTAGAAGATAAGAATGTTATTAGAACAAAATGGGTATTGAGAAACAAGCTAAATGAACATGGACAAGTCACAAGAAACAAGGCAATATTGGTATGCAAGGGGTATGCACAAGGAGAAGGAATAGACTATGGGGGAACATTTGCCCCTGTAGAAAGATTAGGACTAAGAACTCTACTTGCATATGTTGCATATAAATATTTCAAATTTTATCAGATGGATAAAGGCATATTTATTACTCAATCCCAATATGTCAAAGAGATACTGAAAAATTTTGGTATGGATGATTCCAGACCAGTAAGTACTTGTATGGATACTGGACAAAAACTATCTAAAACTGATGATACTGGAGAACTGATTCAAACCTTGTATAGATCTATGATTGGAAACCTTGTATATATACTTGAAGTAATGCACAAGAGAAATTACTTGTAGATGATTTTGGTGTGATTCTATCAGCCCATAAGGCCAGCTTTATCTTGTTGTGTCATGCTCTATGATTATCTTCAATAGTCCTATTTCTAATGTGGATCATAGTTTTGATTGTCAATTTGGCTTGTCCATTACCTTCCAGGTAATAATTGGATGAGCTAATAAGATAGATATTATGATTAATAACCCAATTAATTATTCTTGCACCTATAAAGACCAAATCATTATCAGTAATGATTGAATTTGGTGTCCCAAATGTTGAAACCAAGACTTCATAAAAAAAAAAACTGTACAATCATTTGCATGCTTTAGAGAAACTGCTTCTATCCATTTTATAAAAAATCTGTTCATGTTGATATGTATTTATGACAGGAACTCGATAAAGGATTTATGGAACCTATGAAATCAAGTCCCCATTTCATGAATGGTTGTTCAAATTTAATTGGATGTGGGGGTGATTCTATTAACCTTTGTTTATTAGAAAATATTGTACATTTTAAACACTTCCTTACACACGTGACTGCAACCTTATACAAACCTGGGCATTAATAACTACCGTTCATGATTTATAATGTCATAGTTTTGGAAGCAAAATGACCACCTACTAATCCATTATGAAACTCTTCTAAAACCTTATCTTTCTGATCACCTTAAATAAATCTACACAAAAATCCATTGTAATATTTACGAAATACCTTCTTTTTGAGCTCCTCAAGTCATGGGGGCATTCACTAGTATGAAGGTAGTGTTGTATTTTTGCAAGATAAATCATGGATTTTCTATTATAGTATTCTAATCTACAACATTATAATTTAGTAAAATAATACCTTGAGCATGTTGCATGTCCTCATAACTTATAGCAAGTTGTTCACACATCCCTTTATCTCTAACAAGCTTTTTTGTCTTGATCTTTATGTCATATTTCATCATCTGAGTTATCTAACCAACCCTTTTATCATTCATATACTTATTCAACAAAAACCCTTTGATTCTTGGATGGGAAACCATCAAATGAATCGTATTACTCAAAATTAAAGGTTTCAATTTCTTAAGACTTCTTTGGACAACCAAAACTGGCTTCTAAAAAAAAGTGTACCTTTCTTCGTAGCCTTACAAGTCATGGCTTAAAAAGGATATTGGCTACTCTTGTCAATTGTTATTTTTCTAGACCATCATTGCTGAAATTGAATCATAAAAAAAATATACATAACCTTTGTTTATTAGAAAATATTGTACATTTTAAACACTTCCTTACACATGTGACTGCATCCTTATACAAACCTAGGCATTAATAACTAGCGTTCATGATTTATAATGTCATAGTTTTGGAAGAAAAATGACCACCTACTGATTCATTATGAAACTCTTCTAAAACCTTATCTTTCTGATCACCTTAAATAAATCTACACAAAACTCCATTGCAATATTTATGAAATACCTTCTTTTTGAGCTCCTCAAGTCATGGGGGCATTCACTAGTATGAAGGTAGTGTTGTATTTTTGCAAGATAAATCATGGATTTTCTATTATAGTATTCTAATCTACAACATTATAATTTAGTAAAATAATACCTTGATCATGTTGCATGTACTCATAACTTACAAGAAGTTGTTCACACATCCCTTTATCTCTAACAAGCTTTTTTGTCTTGATCTTTATGTCATATTTCATCATCTGAGTTATCTAACCAACCCTTTTATCATTCATATACTTACTCAACAAAAACCCTTTGATTCTTGGATGGGAAACCATCAAATGAATCATATTACTCAAAATTAAAGGTTTCAATTTCTTAAGACTTCTTTGGACAACCAAAACTGGCTTCTGAAAAAAAGTGTACCTTTCTTCGTAGCCTTCCAAGTCATGGCTTAAAAAGGATATTGGCTACTCCTATCAATCGTTATTTTTCTAGACCATCATTGCTGAAATTGAATAATAAATAAAAAATACATATAATATGAAATCCTTTTCAAAAATTGGATTGACTAAAATTGGCACTGATGCTAATGCTTGGTTTACTTGCTCAAAACTATCTTTACCTTCTTTAGTCCAACTAAAATTTATATCTTTATTTATCATTCATGTGATTGGTTTTAGCAACACTACAATGTTAGGAATGAACCTTCTAACAAAATTAATTCTTCTAAGAAAGCTTTGAGCATTTCTTGTGTGCTAGAAGTGGTAATGAAAGTATAGAAGCTAGCCTTTTAGGTTCAATAGTTATTCCATGCATGGAGACAATATGTCCAAGAAACTTACCTTCATGGATAATAAATATGCAATTTTTCATATTCAATGAAATACAATGCTCCCTGCATATGTCAAAAATATATCTCAAATGTTCAAAATGCTCATTTGAATTATTAGAGGAAAAAGTAATATCATCTAAATATACCAAGACAAACTTATTCAACAAGCCATGAAATTCCATTTCCATTGCCTTTTCAAAAGTGGCACTAGCATTTGATAGAACAAATGGATTTTTTTTTGTTTGCGATGATAGCCCATTTAGTAGTAAACATTTTTTGTTATTGATCTTTCTCACTAACCAAAATTTGATTATAACTTGAAAACCCATCTAGAAGCAAAAATATGTCGTAACCAAAAACAAATTATAGAATTTTCTCCATAAAAGGAAACAAATGATGATCTATTAGAGATGCTTGGATGAGGTATCTAAAATCTACACATATTATGATCTTTTCATTCTTCTTCCTAATAGGGATCAAATTTGAAACCCAAGATGTGTGATTAATAAGAAATATAATATTTCTTACAATCATTTTTCTTAATTCAGTCTTCATCAAATGCTCTATTTTTGGATTCAGAGGCCTCTATTTTTCTCCAACCGATTTTGCATTAGCCTCCACCTGTATGGTATGCTAGGATAATTATAGATTAAACCCTTTGAAATCATGTTACTCTCATGTGAAAACTGTTAGAGTACTAAAGTGTTTGCTTATTAATTGAATCATATTTATTTAATTATTAAGTCACTTATTACCTCTTTCGACTTAAGCTAAACTTTAGGCATATAATAATTAATTACTTTATTACTTATTATTATGAAACCTAGGGTTTTACCTGTTTAGGTTTTCTGATCTCCTTTTGTAAGGATTGATCTCATAACACTTTTATTTCATTATTGATTGTAATTTTTGTTTTTGCACATCAAGGATTTCTCCTCTCTCATGGATCCATATGTTCAGGTCTCCATAGCTATTTTATTCTCTCTCTTTCTATGACAAGTGTTTGCGTGTAGGTGTTCTTGGGAGCTAGGGGTTGTTTTACATTAACTCCAATATGGTATCAGAGCTTTAGATCTATTTTCCCTTGTCCTCTTCTTGAGAGATTCAATCATGTTCATCAGATCTACATTTTTTGAGGGTCTCCTATCAGATCTGGGGGACCTATTTTTCTTTTCATCTTGGCTTCCAATAGACCTGACAGTTGCATTCACATCATCCAAGAACCACAAGATCCATAGAAAATTTGTCTAATTTGGACAAAGTTGGAATCTGTGGCAAATATTTTTGCAATCGGCCCTGGCACAAATCTTGAGGAGATCACTATTTTTTGGAGCACTTCTAGCCCAAACGGACCTCACAAATGCATCCACAAGGTCCGAGATACATAAAATCCATATAAAACTTGTTGGTTTTGTACAAGTTGACCTCAAAAGAAAAAATTGCATACCAAGCTGTACGACCTAGCACACATACCGAGGTAGAAGCATGGATTAACAAAATTTTTTTTAAAAAAAAATCATTCTTCAAAATTACATACCCTACAAAGATTCAAAAACGTATCCTTGATGATCTCAATATATTCATAATTATCTTTCTTGACTAATATGCCATTTTTTCCTTCTCTTTCTTGATCATCAAAATTAAAGATAGATTCAAGGGTGACTAGCCATTTAGGAAACTTATTAATTTTTACCTATACATTTTGTTCACCACATTTTTTGTTGTAGTTTTTTCAGATTTTCATTTGAAAATTCTACTTCTTCCATCATAAAATTAACTATCTATTCATTTGATTCAAAAAAATTCCAATTAAGATTATTATCTGGTACAAATGGTCTTACTACCACTTTTACCTATATTTATTATTGTGCATTATTAATTTCTTTTGGAACATCAAATTCAACACCCATGGGAGATAATTTATTATCTTCTTTATTCAACCCTCTACATATTGAAATGCTATTAAATCCATGAAATCCCTCAATCAAATCCCAAATTTTTTATTTGTACAACTTGAAAAATTCATTTTTTGTAACATTTAAGTTGTGTACATGATTCACAACTAACTCCCTATCTCCAAATACCCATAAGAAAGTGATTTTGTGCAAATATTTTATCATTTTTCATATCTAGCTCATAATGATGAGGTTGGGTAGCTAATTAACTATGCAAGTTTACATTGGATAAATTTCAGACTTTTTAGCTTGAGGTGTTTCCTTGATTGAGCTATTTAAAGGTGCAAAAAGTACTTGAAAAGATAGAAAAATATAAAAAAGTATACTTCATTTCCCTTTATTCATCCAAGGAAATAGTACAAGCTATGGGAATATATTTGTTGGTGTAATTAAATATTCCTAATTACACTTTACTTAATCTTACTTAGGTTAATGCATTACATAGTAAGTTGTGATTGAGACACCTAGGAGTGTGCACATCTATTAAGCACATGGTGTAGGAGAAATTCCACTTTTGGTGTGATAGTTGTCTTCACATACCTCGTTGTGTGTGAGATCCACCTTTCGTGCTCTTATCACATTATCATCCTAATCCATTGCACATACTGTAGTGCATAATGGAGGATGATCCACATTTGGTGGACATGTGATTACACCTAACATAGGTAATAGCTTATCAGCTCGTTATCATTGTCTCTTATCTCCTTTCCTATATAAGGAGGCCTATTATGTACATTTTAATCATGTCCATGATTAATAATATCATTCTTGCATCTTAATGCAATTGTCTTGCCAATCTCTTGTGGAAGTTATCTTGGTCTTGCATTTGATCTTGGGGGTGTTGTAGAGTCACCTAAAACTCTAACAATATTTTTTATTAAATATCATAAATTACATTGTACATCAAAAGGTTATTTTTTACAAGTCTTTTCATTTACAGATGATGAAAAATGTCATAGAAGTACAAGAATTCCACACAAGCAATGGCTACCATCAAAGCATGCATCTTTCAAATATGAAAGTACAAAAGATAATAAATTTTTCAATGTGAAGTCAAGATGTAATGAAAAGGTTTGACATTTCCTATTTCTTGTTAAGTGGCAAGTGTTGAATCTGATTTGTTGGAGGATATCTAGATCCCACATCCATTGAAACATGCAAGATAGAGAAAAGAATGAAGTTAGTCATTTTTTACTAAGAAATGGAAAATCTTCCCTCATTCCTAACATCATGGCTACTTTACTTTCAGAGCTCTATCAAGAGAAATAAGAAAGAGAGGCAAATCTGAAAAAAAAAATGTCTTATACTAATGAGTTTTTCTTATGTGTAGATAGAGGTTTATAAGAACAAGGTTGTTGAAGGGACATGCCCTAAAAGTGTGAAACCTTTTTATCTACATTAGTTGTAGAGATGATTGAAGACAAGTTATTGAAGGAACATTTAATTTATGTTTGAAACTTTCTAATTTAGTTATGTCATTTTATAGATCAAGAAAGAAAAGGTTTTTGAAGCACTAGTACAATTGACCACATTTTTTGACCAAAAGCAGGCAAAAAGTTCCACAAACCTTCGTCAAAATTTCTACCAACCTAGGTCAAAATTTTGATGAAACACTATGTTGGTGGAAATTTCGACCAGGGTTGGTGGAAATTTCGACCAAGGTTTGTGGAACAAATGAGATCAATTATACTAGTGAAGGGACATGCTATCTTTTACATGAAACCTTCTAGCGTATTTTGTAGATATATAATTATAATTACATTTAGAGGGATCACTCATCCAATGAAAGACAAAATGGAACATAGTACTATTAAAGAAGGTTCAACATTTAGTGGTCATCCATAGGTTAAGGACATGAACAAAGTGGATGGGTATAGGATAAGTGATACTTGAATTGGAACATCATGTAAACTTTAATGGAATTATGATGTAAAGAGATAAATCACTTGAGTATTAATAATTATTTATCAATGTATATCATCAATTAGAGAAGAAAAATCATAATAACCCTTTTTGCATGTACAAAAATTGGTTCAAGGTGACAACAAATGTTCAAACACAACTACTCCAAGTCTCATCAAAATGGAAAAACAAAAGTCAGAACCAATGAACATATGAAATTGTAGGAGATATGGTTAAGGTGTTCGAATAGTAAAATGAGGAAGAGTGAAATTTGAAGAATCAATAACGTGTTATAAATAATAGAACAAATTTGGCAGAGTTTCTATATATCGAGTTTTGGTTTTTTCTTTTAAACCTTCTATCACAGTAAAAATGTGTTGAAAGATCCCTCGTGTTAGAACATAATATTGAAATATAATGGCATTCATAATATTTTCAAGGATCATTTGAAAATAGTGTCTCAAAAATGATTTGACTATATACTTTCAAAGGAAAAGTAGCACTATACTACTGATCAATAATGAGATAATGATGGGACTAGTAGGATATGAGGTATACATTGTTAAGAAAAATATTCATGATATGTTAAGAGAGGATTAACAATGCTACATATCTCAGCAAGGATCAAGGTATAATGACATAAAAACACATTGATCTAAGGTAAACATCAATAAATGAATATTCATAAAAAGATAGTGCACAAGTAATACATGATCAAAAACAAAGTATCAAATGAGAAATGAGCTATCACATTAATGTCTTATCACTAGCTATAGAATAATTACATGATAGCTTACAAAGATAAGATAAATCTACAAGCAGGTTAAAACCACATTGTTGTTGCTACTAATTTCTCAAACATTGCATACATCAAGCAAGTGTTGGAAGGAATGAATGAGGTAATCACTGACCTGGTGATTATATACTGTGACAACACAAGTGCCATTAATATTTCAAAGAATCCAGTGATGCACTCTAAGAAAAAGCATATATCTATTAAGTATCACTACTTAAGAGAACAAGTGCAGGAGAAGCAAGTGAAGTTAGAATTTGTTACATCTAAGGAACAACTTGAAAACATCTTTACAAAGCCTCTACCAAAGGATACATTTGAATACTTGAGGACTAGGCTTGGAGTCAGTCCCCTATCTATCGGTCACTAAGGTGATCTAGATGTTTCATCAGCCTAATCTTATTAGAAGATCACACATGTTGATGCAGCATAGTTCACACTTTGGATCATGTTCAAGGTTGTGATTAAGTTTGGAGAACTAAAAAAGATTGGTATATCAATATACAAAGATACATAGAATGTAATGGACAACAGGAAGTTACTTGGCTACTGAAAGAGCTATTTGTTTATTTGTTTCTTTGGCATTGTTGTCAAAGGGAGAGATAAATAATATGAAAGGAAAGATAAACATGCACTGATGAGAACTATCTAAGGGAGAGACAATATGAAAGGAACATAGCATTGAAGATCAATTATTGAGAACAGAAGCAAGAACAAGAGAATCAAAAAGAGAACATCTGATGATAAGCATTACAAATGGTTAGTAACATAGTGATTAAACATATTAATTCTATTTGACTTACACCATTTGTTCACATAGTTGTAGAATACATGTTTGGTATGTGTATGGTACATTTCATATTACTTGAGTTGCCATCAATGCCAAGGGGAGAGATTGATGAACTACAACTGATTTGGAACCTAATTGAAGAATCTATGATTTAAGATCACTGAGGAGTTGCTGATTAGATATGTAATTTGATTAAATCAGTATTATGTTGTCATTGATGTCAACTAGTTTGACAGCACTTATCTTGTAAGTTACTATATCGGAACATCTAAAGAAAGGTGAAATAGATGAAGAACAAAAATATCTACATGAGGAAGATGTTTATGTCAGATGAGGATAAGGAATAAATTGAGTAAATTGTTGATGAATCTATGACCTTATGATATTGATTTTATTATGTTGCATTCATCTATGATGAAGAACATGGCTGAAAGGCACAAAGTAGTGTTGTTGATAAATAAAGCATTTCAGTATACACTGACAGAGTGTAGTGTACACTGAGCACAGTGTTAATTGAGCTTGTGTTCACCGAAACATTTCTTTGTTAACAGAGAAAAACATAAAGGAATTAAATGATTAGTTTAGTCGATAATATTGATGAGCTAGAAAGTGTATGAAATTGAGGTAACAGATGATGTTTTTTTTGAAGATCAATGGCTAACATAATTAAAGGAAGATCTAATGGAGAAGATTAAAATGTGTTATTGACACATCAGTTGAGGAAGCTTAAAGCGGAAAAATCAATGAAGATGATTAAGTGGAAAAATCTAATGGAGAAGAAAATGATTTATATGTCTATATAAGAGACTAGATTTTTCATAATGAAAAAGAGCCAGAAGAAGAAGATACTGCAGAATTATCACTTGAACAAGCTTCATGCATTTTTGATCATACTGGTTAGTAAGAACCAAGTTGCAGAATAATTACCAAGCGACAGAGAGTAATTACTGATGGGCAGTAAGTTGATACATTGTTGAATCTGAAGTGTTACATTGATTAGAAGGATTTGAATGAGTGAAATATTGATCTGTAATCTGCAATTAAAGTCGTATTAAGGTAGATCATCTACTATTACATATTTAACCATTGTACATAGTCAAATCTCTTAACCAAGTGGACTATAAAGTCTTTTATGTATCATTCATAGAATGAACATTGTTATCATGTCAACCCCAAAGTGATTGTTGGTTGGATTATGCATGTTCCTTGTTGCCGATTCAAGAAAATTACCATCCTTCAAACAATGAAAAATATGTGAATACCATTCATCTGAATGCAAATTAAAATAGTTAGAGGTAATCTTGTGAAAAATTGCAGGGCATTTAAGAGTTTGTATAATAAATTGAAAGTTTTCAGCATTGTTCTCAAGACAAACCAAGGAAGTTGCACTTGCCATAGAATCTACATGTTGATTATCCTTCCTAGGTAAAGTTTGAATCATATAAGAGGAGAATTGTGAAAGCACATCAAGAGCTAAATCTCTATATTGTGTCATTTTAGCATTTTTGGTTTGATATCCTCCTTTAATTTGTTCAATAATCAATTGCAAATCTCCATATATTTGTAAATGTTTTATATTGAGGGATGAAGCTTCTTGTAGTCTAGCTATAAGAGCTTCATACTCTGTAATGTTATTAGTACAAGGAAAGGTTAGTTTATATGATAGCAGGATGGGTTTTTTCATAGGTAGAATCAAGATAATACCTACACCAAAATGTGTCTTACACTTAGACCCATCAAAATACAATTCCCAAATATCCTCCTGTTGAATAGCTAGGATATTATCATTAGGAAATTCTATTGAAGTAGAGCATTTATCTAAGTGAGGACATGGAGCTTTAGCTAGATAATCTGTTAATGATTGTCCCTTAATAGATTTTTGAGAAATAAAATTAAGATCAAATTTTGTAAGCAACATCACCCATTTTGCCAACTGGCTAGAGAGATCAGTTTGTGAGAAAATATGTTTTAAAGGATCAAATCTAACAATCACATTAACTTCATCATTTATAAGATAATGCCCAAGTTTTTGACATGCATAAACTACAACAAGACATTATCTTTCTAAATCTGTATATCTTGTTTTGCAATCAAGTAAAGTCTGACTAATGTAATACATAGGTCTTTCTTTACCATTATCATCAATTTGAGCTAACAACACACTCACAGCCTATAGAGTCACTGAAGTATATAAATGAAATGGTTTATTGAAATTAGTAGGATGCAAAATATGAGGACTCGCAAGATACTCCTTAAATTTCTCAAAAGTTTGTTTACACTCATCATTCCAAGAGAAAGTAGTATCCTTTCTAAGAAAGGAAGTAAAAGGGATAGTTCGGTCCGCTAAATTAGAAATAAAGTGATGAATATCTTGTATTTTTCCTTGTAAACTTTGTAAATGGGAAATATTCTTAGGAGGAGGCATATTAACAATAGCTTCAATCTTTTCAGTATCTACTCCGATGCCTCGCTTAGAGATTATAAATCCTAATAATTTACCAGAATCAACTCCAAAGACACATTTCTTAGGATTCAATCTCATATTCTAAGTTCAAATTCTTTCAAATATCTATCATAAGATAGTAATGTGGTCTTCTCTTTGTATAGATTTTTCCAAAATATCATCCACATAATCTTCAAGAATCTTATGAATGTAATCATGAAAAATCAGGGACATAGCTCATTGATAGGTTGCTCTTGCATTTTTTAATCCAAAGGGCATCATGACCCAAAAAGAGGTTCCCCAAGGTGTTAGGAATGTAGTTTTAAATTGATCTTTAGGAGGAATAAAATTTTTCTTATATCCTAAAAAACCATACATAAAAGATAACAAGGCATGGTCCGTTGTTGAATCCATAATCATATCAATATTAGGTAGCGAGAAATCATCTTTCAATGATGCCTTATTTAAATCTCTAAAATTAGTACACATCCTTATCTTATTTTCTCCTTTTGACACAAGCACAATGTTTGAAATCCAATCTGAGTATTCAATAGAACGGATAAATCTAGAATCCAATAATTTCTCAATTTTACCTTTGACTAATAAAGCAATTTGTGGATTCATCTTTTGAATTTTCTATTTCACAGGTTTCATATTCAGTTTTAAAACAATGTTATGAGTAAAAATCTTAGAATCTATACCTGGCATATCTAAACATGTCCAAGCAAAGATATCCTTAAATTCAAGCAAAAGGGAAACCATCTAATCACGTTCATCCTGATTCAAACAGTTTCCAATTTTTATCATCCTTTTAGAGTTGTTTTCATCTACTTGAATATCAATAGGTTCATTGATTAACAAATCACTTCTTATCAGAGAACCCATCGGTAAAGGAAGAGTATCCTATTCTTCATTTTCTCCAAAATAAGCATCAGTTTTCAAACAATAAGGCTTTCCTTGTTTGTGATGAAACTTAGGTAAATCCTCATAAACCCCTAAAAATTCCATTAAGGCTTCATCTTTAGGAAAAATATCCAAAGAGGATTGTTGATTAAGATCAATAAGCAATGGGTTAATCAACTTCAACTATCCACTACAAATATGATTAACATTAAGAGGAAAAGTCAATGGTTTTCTATAAGGATTAAATCCTAATCCACATGTATGATCATAAACTTCATTATCCAAAGGTACCTATATACCTTGTTCATATTTATCACATCCTTTTCCATTAAATCCTGATTTCTTAAGAAAATGATAACTAGGACCATATCGATCATTCATGTCTGAAGGGGTCCAAGGAGCAGCATATGTCACAATGTCATAACAATCAGGCTTCATAGTTTCAAGAGTTTCATTAATCAAAGTGGAAAAAAATTACTTTTTAGTTCCTCAGATAGCAGAGAAGAAATAAAAACTTATTTCTCAAATTCGTTATGTTGCTTCATGAATTCCAAATTAGAAACCTTATATTCTCCAATAGATGTAGGATTAAAATCCAATGTCCCCCAATCATCCTCAGTCAAAGAAGAAGAAGATGGAGTTTCTTTTTGTTGATTCTCAGGTTGTTTTCTCTCAGATTGTTGTATCTCTGATTGTTTCTCAATCTCTTTACTAGGTTGAAGAGGTTTGATATTTTGGCATATTCTACATTTAAGAAAGGATTTGGGGCATCATCTGCATGTAATGTATACATTAAGTTGTTATAGATGAACCTAACCTTGCGATGAAGAGTAGGAGCTGCATGCATAGTATGTAACCATGGTCTTCCCAAAAGAAGGTTATAATTGAGAGGTCCAGGCATAACATGAATAGGAGTATTTAAAATAACTGGACCAACTTTACCAAGTAAGGTAATAATGCCCAAAGTTATTTTTGCAATATCATCAAATCCATGTATAGGAACATTATCAAGTTGAATAGTAGTAAGATCAGCTTTAATTGCTTTGAGCATATCCATGCTACAAAACATTAAGCCTAGATCCATTATCAATTAAGGTTCTTTGAATGATACTCTGATTAATAGAGATGGCCACCATAAGAGCATCATATTGATTTTGTACCTATAGGGAAGGTAAATCATTATCAGAAAACACAATAGGAGGTACAGAAGGAATAGTATGCATACAATTCAAAATAGAATGAATGTTCTCTTGATTAGGAGGTGAAGCAGGAAGAGTAGATAAAGCTTTTTGCAATGCCTCATGATATGTTGGGGAGGTCTGAAGTAATTCCCATAAAGATATCTTAGTAGAACTAGTACGTAATTGGTCAACTAAGTTATAATCCTTAAAGGTAGATGGATACCTAGGTTCTTGAGGAAGCATAGGTTGAGAAGGAGGTAAAGAAACTGAAACGTTAGGCTGAGGATTATTCTATGTGTGATAAGCATGTGAAATGGAATCAGTGTTATCAAAGAAATCCAAAGGATCTCTAGATTTACCCTTAATTGTTATAAGAGGACATCCTTTTACCATCATCAAAGGTTTAGGATATATCATCTTAGGTTTATCAATGTTACAAATAGTGGGACATGAAGGTAACCATGCACACACCCTATGGTAAAGGTCAATTAGAGAGGTTGTGGAGGAGACTGAAATAGGAATAGGATCCATGGAGATCATATTCAAACCATTTTCATTGTCACTACCATGTACTTGATTAGGGAATCTATCTTCTTGTACAATAAAATCCTCATCAAAGTACTCAAAACAAGAATCATACATGTTGAATGCAAAGAAAGTACTAAAAGCATGAAAATGTAAATATTTTTGTATTTTATTTTAAAGGAATTTTGCAATTTTTTTGTATTTTTTAGATATAAATGTAAGAAATAAATGCAAGAAATCTAATCTTATAAGCATGCAAGATTTAAATCTAACACCATAAAAGAAATAGTTGTCATAAATGGGTTCACCAAAATGAATAGGTGAAAAATGGAAGCTTAGTAATGTACCTAACATTCAGCACCTTTTCATTTGTAATATGTTTTGGATTTGAAGTTCAAATGACATAAGTAAATCTGGAAATACTTGAAAATTAATTAGGTCAAGATACATACCTCATCATGAAACTAATTTAGAAATACCTATTTTCTGAAGTCTGTGTAGGGTTTCAAAGGATTTTTCAACCAAACCTGTGATTAGAAAGTCGAGACAGAGAAAACCCAGAAAAGTTTCATCTTTCCGTTAGCAGGTCAACTTTGACCCTCATAAAAGGTCAAAGACTACATTTTTATTCTAAAGGTAGATTCTGACTTTGTTCATAGATCTCGAAAGTTCGGTGAAAAGGGTACTCAAATCTGTCCTCTGATTCCCAAAATAGTGACTAGAGATATTTGAAAAAGTGGGGTTTTGGGGTGGCTATATAGGGTTTTGCCTTAGTCAAACCCCCATTTTGGTGATCTCCACCTCCATGAATAGCCGATTGAAATAGAATGTGTGTGTGTATATATTGAAAGTGTAATTCCAAGATCTAATCCTCTAGATCAAAACCCTAGCATGAATATGCAGTATGAAACAACAATGCATAGATTTGAATGAGATAGAAAAGCATTCCAAGCCCCCAAGAATAAAGTACTTCTACAAAACTTAGAATCCATAATTGTTACTCCATGATTGAATCTTTGAATGCTTGAAAGTTGATAATGGTGGATCAAGGAAGAAAGGATCTCTCTTGCTCCAAATATGTCTTCACAAGGATGCTTGATGTCAACAATGGCTTGATCTTCTATATCATCCTCTTTCTATCTTACATCTTCACCATTCTTTGCTTGCTTGAAATATTCTTCCTCATGAAATTGACTCCTTGAGAGCACTTGATCATGAGAATGCTTGGTTGTACTTGGTGAAAATGAATGCAAATGAGAGTCTTTATATAGAGGTTTCAGGTTGAGGCTCCTAGAGCAATGTGAGGACCCATAATTCAAGTTTCACCTCAAATTAAGGTCCAATCACAATAACCAACTAAGAAGGGAAAATAATTAAATTAAGTTTGAATTAAAACCTTTTCACACTCAGATCTGAGGGCCCGACATTGATTTCAAGGCCCGTCGGGACCAAATTTTCAAAGAGGGGCACAAATTCTAGAGGAGGTCCAGATCGAGGTTGTAACTGACCTAGTCAGGATCGATCTCAAACTTGACCTAGTCGAGATAAAGTTTGAACTTGACCTAGTCAGGATTGAGTTTGAACCTAACCTAGTCAGGAATAATCTTGATTTTGACCCTATGGGCCTAGATCTAGCCAGAATTAGAATAGGAGGTCCCGAGGATGCCTAGAGACTTAGAAATGATAACAGAAAAGGACATAATGCCAGGGATAGGCATAAAATCCTATGATGACTATGATTAAGGCTAGGGGGACCTATTTCCAAGTCCTACCTAGAAAATAGAGCCATGGGAAAAGGGAAATTAAGGAGAATCCTCAGGATCCTAACCCTAATTTCACCTAGAATGAAGAAGATAAGTACAAAATGCATCCTAAATGCAAGTCTATCATGATAAATATAGTAAAAGAGGGTCCTAAACCTATCAAGATAAATGTGCTTCCATTTTAAGATGATACAGTCCCCTTCAGACACACTTGAGCATTCAAATGTGTCAAAAGGGTTCATGTGGACTTCCTAGAGGTCCAAGTACACCTTATTACACATTAGGAACCCTAAGAAGTCTCCATGAACCCTTTGAACATATTGGAACCCTCAAGTGTATCCTAAGGGATCGTACGACCCCTTCAAACACACTTGAGCATTCAAATGTGTCAAAATAGGTAATGGGGGCTTCCTAGGGGTCCTAGTATGTCTTATCACATGTTAGGACCCATAGGAAGTCCCCACGACCCCTTTCTACACATTGGAACCCTCAAGTGTGCCCTAAGGGGTCCTACAACTCCTTCAGAAACACTTGAGGGTTCAAATGTGTCAAAAGGGGTCATGGGCACTTTATATGATTCCTAGTAAGCCTTATCACGAGTTAAGACCCCTAGGAAGTCCCCATGACCCCCATGGACACATTAGAATGCTCAAGTGTGGCCTAAGGGGTCCTATGACCCTGTCAGACACACATGAAGATTCAAATGTTTCAAAAGGGGTCATTGGGACTTTCTAGGGTTCTTAGTACGCCTTATCATGTGTTAGGACCCCTAGGAATTCTCCATGACCCCTATGGACATATTTGAATGTTCAAGTGTGTCCTAAGGGGTCATAGAACCCCTTCAGACACACTTGAGCATTCAAAAGTTTAAAAAAGGGTCATGGGGACTTCCTAGGGGTCCTAGTATGCCTTATCACGTGTTAGGAACCCTAGGAAGTCCCCATGACCCCTATTAACACATTTGAATGCTCAAGTGTGTCCTAAGGGGTCCTACGACCCCTTTGGACACACCTGGGCATTAAAATGTTTTAAAAGGGGTCATGGGGACTTTAGAGGTGTCCTAGTATGCCTTATCATGATTTAGGACTTCTAGGAAGTCCCCATGACCCCTATTGACACATTGGAATACTCAAGTGATGCAGGAGCATCTCGAGTTCTTGGCAATCCTATGTCACCAAAAACAATTTGGAGTTTGTCTGTGTTTCTCCATTTTTGATCTGATTGAGTTGGTTAGTAGTCGGTCAGTAGTTGGTCAGTTTCCTTTGGTTACCAAGTTTGGTCAGTTATCTCCTAGGCAGTCACTTGTTTCACTGGCACTTGGTATTGCTTGTCAGCTGCTCGATTATCTCTCTTACCAATGGGTTTAGTTTTGTTTCCTGTTGAGGCCAACTTGTGCATTTATATTGGATAATGGATTTAATGTTGGAATCCATCATTAGGAAGCATGTTGTCCCAGATCTAACCATTTCTTCTATTGATTGTAGATCTGAAGGTTGACTCAGCTTAGTAGACTCTTGTATAAATGTAGTTGTTTGGTTGTAGTTTAGCAGTCATTTTAGAAGATAGAAGTTAGACTTTTAAAGAGATATTGTTCAAAGATCCTCACATGTGGGAGGAATTCTGTGATTCATTGTAATATCTAGCTGTAACTAGGAAGGCCTTACAAACTAGCATGTGTTACTATATTTGATAAAATATATGAAAGATTTGGTATTCTCTCTCTCACTATTGTTGTTTGTTGCTTCCGAGTGTGTTGAGAAAGCTTGGATCATTAGGGTGTGCCATCCTTTGGCCCCTCATCTTCCCTTCTTGTGTCAGGTGGTATCAAAGCAAGGTGAGATCTTGATCTAGATCTGTGGATCTAGGTTTGCAAGTTCCTCTTGAAACCCTAGTTTATTGTTGTGGGGTAGCAGATTGTGATCTAACCTGCAATTGAAGAAGGTTGTCAAGATGGTCCATGGGAGGCAAGATGTAGATCCAAGATTGGTAGATATGCTTAGGCAGATTTCTACTAGGCTAGAAGCTGTTGAAACAACCTAGAGAAGAGGCAAACATCTTGAAGATGTTAGTGATGATGAAGTTGAAGTAGAAGAAGTGAATGTAGAACCTACACCTATTATGGATCAAGGTGAAGAAAGATTTTTGAAGGCCTTAACAAGTCTGAAAGTGACACCACAGTTCAATCCTCCTGAGTATGGTGGAAAGTTGGATTCTGATGAATTGGTGGATTGGATCACCGAGATGGAAAAGCATTTTGAGTATGAAACCATTTCTGAAGACAAGAAGGTGAAGATTGCAAGCACAAAGTTAAAAATTCATGCATCCTTGTGGTGGGAACATCTGCAGCTGGATAGGAAAAAGAAGGGAAAATAAAAAATCAAGGTATGCAGTAAAATGGTCAATAAGCTGAAAGGAAAGTTTTTACCTTGTGATTACCAGATTAACCTAGCTTGGTGAATGCAAAGTTTGAGATAGAAAGAAAGCTTGGTAAGGGAATATACTAAGGAATCCTATAGATTGGATATCAGATTTGGACATGATGAAGATGATGTGGAAAGAATTGGAAAATACCTGAATGGTTTGAGAGTTTCCATCCAAGAGGAAATTAGTATGGTCAAGCTGGAGAGTATTGAAGAGGATTATCAATTTTCTTTGAAAGCCAGGGAGAAACTACACAAAAGACATGAGCAAAGATAGAGAGGTCAAGGTGGTAGATTCCCTAGAGGAAGAGGTAGATCTAATGGTGAAAATGGTAGATCTGAACTAGAAAAGACAAATCTTGACAAAGGTAAGACCGAGTGGAAAGGTGAAAGTTTGTCTAGAGGTAGAGGTAGTAACTACCGAGGTGGTTATGATAGAGGAAGTTTCCTAGGAACTTGTTACAATTATGGAGAAGAAGGAAATAGGTCATTTGAATGTACACAAGCAAGTAAAAAGGTTGGCAGTAGTAGAAATGATTTGGTGCAAGAAGAGTCACCAAATGAACCTGAGAAAGAAAATAACTTGATGGTAAGAAGAGCACTGTGGAATGAAAGAAAAAAGGAAGATTCGGTAAGGAAAATTTTGTTCAAGACTAGATGTAGAGTTTCTGATAAAGTTTGGAAGGTAATCATTGATAGTGGTAGCTTGGAGAACCTGGCATTTGAATAGATGGTCACAAAGTTGTAGTTGGAAAGGTTGAAACACCTGAAGCCCTATCAGATTTCATGGATAAAAAATGAGCATAAACTCTTGGTAAGCGAACAATGTTATGTGAATTTGAAGATTGGAAAGTACTATGATAAGGTGCTATGTGATATCATGCATATGGATTATTGTCATATTTTGTTGGGTAGACCTTGGAAATATGATAGACATTCTATATATGATGGGAGATTGCATAAGTATACTATTATGGCTAATGGAAAGAAACAAATCCTGTTACCATTGATGGAAGAACCTGTTAGTAATGTCTGCACATCTGTGAAAGTTTGTTTGATGGAGGGAAGGAATTTTGTTAGCTCTTTGAAGAAGAATGATGTATGTTTTGCTGTGATTTGTAACAAACTGAGTAAGAAAATAAAGTATAATGTTCTTGAGGAGATTGACAAGTTACTCACTGAGTACTGTGATATCATTTCAGATAATGCACTTGATGGTTTGGCACAGAAAAGAAGTATTGATCATTGCATGGATTTAATCTCTGGAGCTAGTTTACTGAATAAAGCACCTCATCAATTGACACCTACTGAGAATCAAGAAATGAACTGATAGGTTCAAGAGTTGCTGGAGAAAGATTTGATCAGAGAAAGTTTGAGTCCTTGTGCAGTACCTACTATTTTGGCACCTAAGAAGAATGGAGAATGGAGAATGTGTATTGATTCCAAACCAATCAATAAGATAACAGTGAAGTATAGATTTCCTATACTGAGAATGGATGACATAATGGACAGGTTGACTGGAGCAAAGTATTTCACAAAGATTGATTTGAAAAGTGGATATCATCATATCAAAATCAAAGAAGGTGATGTATGGAAGACTGCTTTCAAGACAAAAGAAGGTTTGTATGAGTGGTTAGTTATGCCTTTTGGTTTAACTAATGCATCAAGTTCTTTTATGAGGCCGATGAATGAAGTTTTGAAGAAATTCTTAGGCAAGTTTTTGATTGCATATCTTGATGATATTATGATATTTAGTAAGACCATAGAAGAACATTTGTTGCATGTTAGACAAGTTTTGTAGAGATTGAAACAAGAAAAGTTGCTAATAAATCTCAAAAAGTGTTCATTCATGAAAGAAGAGATTGTGTATTTGGGATTTATTATTTTAGCTATGGTTTGAAGATGGATCCTAAAAAGGTTGAAGCTATTTTGAATTGGCCTATACCTATGAATGCTAGTGAGGTAAGATCAGTTCATGGTTTGGCAAGTTTTTACCAAAAGTTCATAAGAAATTTTAGTTCAATTTTTAATGCTACAATTGAGACTATGATAGGAAACAAAAGAGAATTCAAGTCAACACATGGAGCTGACAGAATTTTTGAGACTCTAAAGCAGAAGGTTGCTAAATTACCTATTTTGACATTACCTGATTTCAGTAAAGTATTTCAAGTAGAATGTGATGCAAGTGGAAGTGCAATTGGAGCTGTGTTGAGTCAAGAAGGTAAAGCTATTGCTTTCTTTAGTGAAAATTTGAATGGTGCTAGAAGGAAATATTTTGTGTATGATCAATAATTCTATGCTATTGTTCAAGCACTGAAGAAATAGAGACATTATTTGATACCGAGTGAATTTATGTTGTATACTGATCATAAAGCTTTACAATATTTGGGTAGTCAGAATAAGTTGAATTAGATTCATATGAAATGGGTTGAGTATTTGCAAAGTTACACATTTGTGATAAAGCATAAGAGTGGAGTCACTAACCAAGTTGTCGATGCATTGAGTAGAAGGAGATCTTTGATGACCGAGATGAAAATTAAAGTTCTTGGTTTTGATGAGATGAGAGATTCTTATGAATCTGACCCTGATTTTTCTGAGCCATGGAGAAAGTGTAGAGAACCTATTCAAGATCAACAAGATACTAAGTGGGATGAGTATTTTATTCAAGAAGGTATGTTGTTTAAAGGTATTCAGTTGTGTATACCAAAAGGAGTAATGAGAACTGACCTAATAAAAGAAAAGAATAGTAGAGGTTTGGCTGGACATTTTGGTATTGATAAAACTTGGAATTTTCTTAAGGAGCAATACTATTGGCTACATTTTATAAAGATGTTCAGAAATTTGTGAAGATTTGTGGAATTTATCAAGTTGCAAATGGAGTAAGTCAGAATACTGGACTGTATGTACTGATTGTTGTTCCTGAGAAACCTTGGATTGACATCAGTATGGAATTTGTTCTTGTCATACCGAAAATAATAAGAGGTAATGATTCTATATTTGTTTTGGTAGAAAGATTTTATAAAATGACACATTTTATACCTTGTAGAAAGACATCAGACATAGTACATGTAGTAGATATTTTATTTAAGATAATTATCAGATTGCATGGATTACTGAGGAGTATTATCTCTGACCAAGATAGTAAATTTGTTGGATATTTTTGGAAAACACTTTGGAAGAAATTTGGCACTAAGCTGAAATATAGTTCTACATTTTACCCACAAACTGATGGATAGTCAAAAGTTGTGAATAGAAGTTTGGGAAATCTTTTGAGATGTTTAGTTGGAGACACACCGAGTAATTGGGATTCTATGTTGGCACAAGAAGAGTTTGCATACAACAATTCAGTAAATAGGAGTACTGGTAAGACACCATTTGAGATTGTGAATGGCACACAATTGAGAGGAATATTTGCTTTGAGAGACATTGTTGATGAAAACAAGAGAAGTGCTGAAGGAGTGAAATTTTCTGAATACATGAAGACATTGCATGAAGATGTGAAGATAAAGCTGGAAGACAGTAATAAAAAATACAAAGACAAAATTGATAGATCAAGGAGACATAAGACTTTTGATGTTGGTAATGAAGTGATGGTTCATTTGAAGAAAGGCCAGTTTCCTGTTGGAACATATGGAAAGCTGAAGATGAAAAAGTTTAGACCTTGCAAAATTTTGACGAAATTTGATAGTGGAAATGCATATGAGATTGAGTTACCTGATGACATGGACATATCACCTATCTTTAACATTTCTAATTTATATGAGTATCATGAACCTGATGAAGAAATGACAGTACCAACATAATATCCTAAGAAGCACAATGAAGAAGTTGAACAGATTTTGAGGGAAAGAGTTGGCAAGAGTATAAGAGAAAAATAGTATATGGAATATCTGGTAAAATGGAAGAACAGACCAATGGAAGATAGTTCATAGATTTCTCAGTCTGAGTTGGATGCATCTCAAACCAGACCTACCAAATGATTTGGAGAATCATTTCAAAATAAGCCCATGTGTCTGATTTAGGAGCATCTCAGGTCCTTCACAATCCCATGTCACCAAAAACAATTTCAAGTGTCTTTGTTTCTCAATTTCTGCTTTGACTAAGTTGGTCAGTAGTTGGTCAGTAGTTGGTCAGTTTCCTTTGGTTACCAATTTTGGTCGGTTATCTCCTGGGTGGTTGGTTGTTTCACTGGTGCTCGGTTATCTTTCTTACGGACGGGTTTAGTTTTGTTTCCTCTTGAGGCTGACTTGTCCATTTATACTAGATCATGGATTTAATCTTGGAATCCATCATTGGGAAGCATGTGGTCCCAGATCTAACCATTTCTTCCATTGATTGTAGATCTGAAGGTTGACTAAGCTCGGTAGACTCTTGTATAAATGTAGTTGTTTGGTTGTATTTTAGCAGTCATTTTAGAAGATAGAAGTTAGAATTTTAAAAAGAGATTATTGTCAGATCCTCACATGTGGGAGGACTTTTGTAATTCATTGTAATATCTAGCCCTAACTAGGAAGGCCTTACAGCCCAACATGTGTTACTATATTAGATAAAATATATGAAAGATCTTGCATTCTCTCTCTCACTGTTGTTGTTTGTTGCTTCCAAGTGTGTTGAGCAGGCTTGGATCATTAGGGTGTGCCATCCTTTGGACCCTCATCTTCCCTACTTACATCATCAAGTGTGTCCTAAGGATTCCAATGACCCCTTTGGGCACACTTGAGTATTCAATTATTTCAAAAGGGGTCATGAGCACTTCCTAGGTGTCCTAGTATGCCTTATCACACATTAGGACCCCTAAGAAGTCCTCATGACCCCTTTTGACACATTTTAACCCTCAAGTGTATCTTAAGGGGTCATAGGATCCCTTCGGACACACATGAGGGTTGAAATGTGTCAAAAGGGGTCATGGGGACTTCCTAGGGGTCCTAGTATGCTTATCACGTGTTAGTACCCCTAGGAAGTCCGCATGACCCATATTGACACATTGGAATGCTCAAGTGTATCTTAAGGGGTCGTACAACCCATTTAGACACACTTGAGCATTCAAATGTGTCAAAAGGGCTCATGGGGACTTCCTAGGGGTCCTAGTACACCTTATCACATGTTAGGACCCCTAGCAAGTCCCCATGACCCCTATTGACACATTGGAATGCTCAAGTGTGTTCAAAGGGGTCCTATGGCCCCCTCAGACACACTTGAGCATTCAAATGTTTCAAAATGGGTCATGAGAACTTCCTAGGGGTCCTAGTATGCCTTATTATGCATTAGGACCCCTAAGAAATCCCTATGACCCCTATTGAGACATTGGAATTCTCAAGTATGTCCTAAAGGGTCCTACGACCCCTTCGGACACACTTGAGCATTAAAATGTGTCAAAAGGGGTCATGGGGACTTCCTAGGGGTCGTAGTATGCCTTATCATGTGTTAGGACCCCTAAGAAGTCTCCATGACCCATATTCACACATTAGAATTCTCAAGTGTTTCCTAAATAGTCCTACAACCCCTTCATACACACTTGAGCATTCAAATGTTTTCAAAGGGGTCATGGGGACTTCCTAGGGGTCCTAGTACACCTTATCATGTGTTAGGACCCCTAGGAAGTCCCCATGACCCCTATTGACACATTGGAATGCTCAAGTGTGTCCTAAGGGATCCTACGACCCTTTTGGCCACACTTGAGAATTCAAATGTTTCAAAATGGGTCATGGGGACTTCCTAGGGATCCTATTACTCCTTATAACGTGTTAGGACTCCTAGGAAATCCCCATGACCCCTATTGACACATTGGAAAGCTCAAGTATGTCTTAAGGGGTCTTACGACCCCTTTAGACATACTTGATCATTCAAATGTTTCAAAAGGGTTCATGGGGACTTTCAAGGGGTCCTAGTATGCCTTATCACATGTTCAGACCCCTAGGAATTCCCCATGACCCCTATTGACACTTTGGAATGCTCAAGTGTGTCCTAAGGGGTCCTGCGTCCCCTTCCAACACACTTGATCATTCAAATGTGTCAAAAGGGGTCATGGGGACTTCCTAGAGGTCCTCGTATGCCTTATCATGCATTAGGACTCCTAGGAAGTCTCCATGAACCCTTTCGACACATTGTAACCCTCAAGTGTTTCCTAAGGGGTCAGATGACCCCTTCAGACACATTTGAGCATTCAAATGTGTCAAAAGGGGTAATGGGGGCTTCCTAGGGGTCTTAGTACACCTTATCACATGTTAGGACCCCTATGAAATCCCAACAACCCCTTTCGACACATTCAAACCTTCAAGTGTGTCCTAAGGGGTCCTACGACCCCTTCGGACACACTTGAGGGTTCAAATGTGTCAAAAGGGGTCATGGGGACTTTCTAGGGTTCCTAGTAGCCTTATCACATGTTAGGAGCCATAGGAAGTCCCCATGACTCCTATGGACACATTAGAATGCTCAAGTGTGTCCTAAGGGGTCCTACGACCCCTTTGGACACATGTAAGGGTTCAAATGTATCAAAAGAGGTCATTGGGAATTTTTAGGTTTTCTAGTACACCTTATCATGCGTTAGGACCCCTTGGAATTTCCCTTGACCCCTATAGACACATTTGAATGCTCAAGTGTGTCCTAAGGGGTCCTATGACCCCTTCAGACACACTTGAGCATTCAAATGTGTAAAAAGGGGTCATGGGGACTTCCTAGGGGTCCTAGTATGCCTTATCATGTTTTAGGACCACTAGGAAGTCCCCATGAGCCCTATTGACATATTTGAATGCTCAAGTGTGTCCTAAGGGCTCCTACAACCCCTTCAGACACACTTCAGCATTCAAATGTTTCAAAAGGGGTCATGGAGACTTCCTAGGGGTCAAAGTATGCCTTATCACTAGTTAGGACCCCTAGGAAGTCCCCATGACCCCTTTTGAAACATTAGAACCCTCAAGTGTGTCCTAAGGGGTCCTACATGCCCTTTGAACACACTTGAGGGTTCAAATATGTCAAAAGGGGTCATGGGGACTTCCTAGGGGTCTGAGTATGCCTTATCAGGTGTTACGACCCGTAGGAAGTCCCCATGACCCCTATTGACACATTGGAATGCTCAAGTGTGTCCTAAGGGGTCCTACAACCCCTTCGAACACACTTGAGAATTCAAATATTTCAAAAGGGGTCATGTGGACTTCCTAGGTGTCATAGTATGCCTTATCACGCATGCATTAGGACCCCTAGGAAGTCCCCATGACCCCTTTCGACACATTGGAACCCTCAAGTGTTTCCTAAGGGGTTGTAGGACCCCTTCAGACACACTTGAGGGTTCAAATGTGTCAAAAGGGGGTTGTAAGGACTTTTTAGGGGTCCTAGTATGCCTCATCACATGTTAGGACCCCTAGGAGGTCCCAATGATCCCTTTTGACATATTGGAATGCTGAAGTGTGTCCGAAGGGGTTGTATGACCCATTTAGACACACTTGTGATTTCAAATGTGTCAAAAGTGGTCATGGGGACTACCTATAGGTCCTAGTATGCCTTATCACACATTAGGACCCCTACAAAGTCCCTATGACCCCTATTCACACATTTTAATGCTCAAGTGTGTCCTAAGGGGTCCTATGACCCCTTCGGACACACTTGAGTAGTCAAATGTTTCAAAAGGGGTCATGGGGACTTCCTAGGGATCCTAGTATGCCTTATCATGCATTAGGACCCTTAGGAAGTCTACATTACCCCTATTGACACATTGGAATGCTCAAGTGTGTCCTAAGGGGTCCTACGATCCCTTCAGATGCACTTGAGCATTCAAATGTTTCAAAAGGGATCATGGGGACCTTTGAGGGTTCCTAGTATGTCGTATCACATGTTAGGACCCCTAGGAAGTCCCCATGACCCCTATTGACATATTAGAATGCTCAAGTGTGTCCTAAGGGGTCCTACGACCCCTTCAGACACACTTGAGTATTCAATTTTTTCAAAAGGGGTCATAGGGACTTCCTATGTGTCCTAGTATGCCTTATCACATGTTTGGACCCCTGGGATGTCCCCATGACCCCTTTTGACATGTTTGAACCCTTAAGTTTGTCTTAAGGGGTTATAGGACCCCTTTAGACACACTTGAGGGTTTAAATGTGTCAAAATAGGTCATGGGGACTTCCTAGGGGGCCTAGTACACCTTATCATGTGTTAGGACCTTTAGGAAGTCCCCATGACCCCTTTTGACACATTGGAACCCTCAAGTTTGTTTGAAGGGGTCGTAGGACCCCTTCAGACACACCTGGGCATTCTAATGTGTCAAAAGGGGTCATGGGGACTTCTTGGGTGTCCTAGTACATCTTATCACATGTTAGGACCCCTAGGAAGTCCCCATGATCCCTTTTGACACATTGGAATGCTTAGGTGTCCGAAGGGGTCCAAAGGACCTTCAAACCCCTTCGGACACACTTGAGCATTCCAATGTGTCAAAAGGGGTCATGGGGACTTCCTAGGGGTCCTGATGCATGATAAGGCGTACTACGACCCCTAGTAAGTCTCGGTAACCTTTTTTCACATAGAATTTAAATATTATGATCTAAAAAGTTTATATATTAATATATATATATATATATATAAGATATTATTATATAATATATATATATTAATATATAATTATATATAATACATATTAAAAAATATATAGAATATTTACATAATACCTCTTAAACGTTATATATATATATATATATATATATATATATATATATATATATATATATATATATATATATATATATATATATATATATATATATATATATATATATATATATATATATATATATATATATATATATATATATATATATATATATATATATATATATATATATATATATATATAAGTTCGTTAAATATAATTATATACAATACATATTAGTATATAAAAAATATATTAATATAAAATATTATAATATAAAATATATATTAATATATAATTATATATATAATATATATTAAAATATTTACATAATACCCCTTAAACATTATATATATACTATATATATATAATTTGTACATATATTTATATAATATAAATGTTAAATATAATTATATACAATACATATTAATATATAAAAAATATATTAATTTATTAAATATTATAATATAAAATATATATGACATACAATTTAAAACCCCTAAGATATTATAATATAAAATATATAAATTAATATATATTTATATACAATACATATTTAAACATTATATATATAAATATATAAAATAGTGATATCATACATATTTCAAAGTTTAATTTCATAGTTAAACATTATATATTTCAAAGTTTATATTTCATAGTTAAACATTATAAATATACCTCTTTTTATATATAAAAGTTCAATTTTTTCATTTACTCCCACTTCTTTTTCATGTACTTGAAAATATCGGGTACTTGAAAAAATTGGGTACCCGATTAGGCTTGTGCTTTGGTGTCAGGTTTACCCAGGTGTACTGATACCCAGGCCTACTAAAAAGTCAACATACATTTTCATGCACTTTTGGACGACTGAAAAGTGGATTTTTTTACATCACCACTTTTTGGCCCTTCACGATCTTGCACATACCCACTAACTCCATTCTTTTCTCTATCTTGAAGGTTTCAATGGATGTGGGATCCGGGCCTTCTCCAAAAAATTAGATTCAACACAAGTCTCTTAACAGGCAATGGGGATTCTAATTTTTTTTCTTTAGATCTTGAATTATACACATTCAAAAGTTTCTTATCTTCTGTACTTTCAATTTGAAAGATGTATGTTTTGATGACAGCCACAACTTGTGTAACATTCATGTACTTCTATGATGGTTTTCATAATTTCTAAATGAAAAGACATGTAAATAATAACCTTCTAATGTACAATGTACTTTATGATATTGAATTGTAAACATTTTTACATATATTATACTATTTTCTTTGATGAATAAAGAGAAATGAACTATTATTTTCTACATTTTTTTAACTTTGCAAGTACTTTCCACACCTTTATATAGCTCAAACAAGGAAACACCTAAAACTAAAAAGTTTGAAATTTACCCAAGATAAACTTTCATAGTTAATCAACTACCCAGCCTCATCAATATGAGATGGATGTGAAAATGATAATATCTCTAGCAACATCTTGGGGTGTTTAACTACTAAATAGTATCGGAATAGATGCCCTTTAAATCTACTTAGGCATATAGTCAATAAATAACTAAAACTTTGAAAAGACTAAAATGTCTCCAAAATAGAAACTATAACTACAAAACTGCTTAAACAAGCACACCATAACAAAAATCTATTGATCTCATGTATCATATGATATGTGTTTTCTTCAGATACTATAATTACTTTGACAAGATTAGATTTTTCTGCACTACTCAAACTAATTGAAGAAACTTGTGATCCATAATAGAAATATAAGGAAGTATGGTAATGTAGGGAAATGGGAAAAATTCATCCCCTATGTGATTTATACATTTTTATGCTATGCATAAAACTAAGCATGGATAATGTGGGGAAATAGGAAAAACTCATGCCCTGTGTGATTTATACCTGTTTATGTTATGCATGAAAATAAGCCTCTTTTTATTTTCTTCTAAGACAATGAAAGAAACTATGTATTGAAGCACTTATTTCTTCAAAACTAACTTACCTTAAAAGAAGGGATTGAGATGTATCCCATTAACTAGGATGGGTAACTCCTCTCCTTCCATAGTAGATACCTGAAAATCATTATGTTCCTTGCATTTTGTAATCATTAATGGTCCACTCCAAATGGTATAAAACTTTGAATGTTTACCAGGTTTACTTTTCAGCTCATCCCATTTGAGCACTAAATCACCTTTAAATTGAAAAATCTTGGGAGAAATTTTCTATCAAATATTTTCTTCATCTACTCATGATGTTCCTCTAGTTTTTGGAAAGATTTATTTCTTACTTCTTCTAACTCATTCAATTCAAAAAGTCTTACCTATGTAGGTGGCTAGTCTATTGGGTCTAGTTCTTTAAGCTGATTCAAACTAGGTAATTCAACTGAGATAGGCAAATTTTCTTCTTTTTCATAAGCAATTGTGTAAGGTGAATTACTTTTAGATCATTTTTGTGTGGTTCTATGATCCCATAAGGCCAAATTTAGCTTTTTGTGCCATGCTCTCTAATTTTCTTCAATAGTCCTCTTTATAATGTGAATCATAGTTTTGTTTATCAATTTGGCTTGTCCATTACCTTATGGGTAATAATTGGATGAGCTACTAAGATAGATATTATGATTAAATACCCAACAAGTTATTCTTGCACCTATAAATACCAAAGAATTATAAAAAATGGTTGAATTGGTGTCCCAAACCTTAAAACTAGATCTTCATAAAAAAACAAAATTGTACAATCATTTGCATGCTCTAAAGAAACTTCTTCTATCCATTTTATAAAATAATCTATTGATGTTGATATGTATTTATGACAGGAACTTGACAAAGGATTTATGGAACCTATGAAATCAAGTACCCATTTGATGAATGGTTTTTCAACTTAAATTAGATGTGGGGGTGATTCTATTAACCTTTGTTTATTAGAAAATATTGTACATTTTAAGAACTTGCTTACACATGTGAATGTATCCCTATACAAACTTGGGCATTAATAACTAGCCTTTATGATTTATAATCTCATAGTTCTGGCACCAAAATGGCCACCTATTGATCCATTATGAAACTCTTCTAAAACCTTATCTTATTTATCACCTTTAAAAATAATTCTAGATAAAACTCCATTGTAATATTTTTGAAATACCTTATTTTTGAGCTCCTCGAGTCATGTAGGCATTCCCTAGTATGAAGGCAGTGTTGTATTTCTATAATATAACTCATGGATTTTGCTAGCATAGTATTCTAATCTACATCATTATGATTTAGTAAAATAATACCTTGATCATGTTGCTTGTCCTCATAACTTGCAGCAAGATGTTCACACATCCCTTTATCTCTAACAAGCTTTGTTGTCTTGATTTTTACGTCATATTTCATCACTTGAGTTATCTAACCAACCCTTTTATCATTCATATACTTATTCAAAAAATACCCTTTGATTCTTGGATGGGCAACCATAAAATGAATCGTATTACTCAAAATTAAAGGTTTCAATTTCTTAAGACTTCAGATGACACCCAAAACCTACTTCTCAAAAAACATGTACCTTTCTTCGTAGCCTTCCAATTAATAGCTTAAAAAAGATATTGGGTACTCATGTCCATCATCATTTTTCTAGACCATCACTTCATAAAGTGAATCATAAATAAAAAATACATATAATATGAAATCCTTTTCAAAATTTGGATTGACTAAAATTAGGGTTGATGCTAATGTTTGCTTTACTTTCTCAAAACTGTCTTTACCTTCTTTAGTCCAACTAAATTTTATATCTTTATATTTATCATTCATGTGATTGGTTTCAGAAACACTACAATGTTAGGAATGAACCTTCTAACAAAATTAATTCTTCGAAGAAAGCTTTGAGTGTTTCATGTGTGCTGGAAGTGGTAATAAAAGTATAGAAGCTATCCTTTTAGGTTCAATAGTTATTCCATGCATGGAGACAATATGTCCAAGAAACTTACCTTCATGGATAATAAATATGCACTTTTTCATATTCAATGAAATACAATGCTCCATGCATATCTCAAAAATATATCTCAAATATTTGAAATGCTCATTTGAATTCTTAGAGGAAATAGTAATATCATCTAAATATACCAGCACAAACCTATTCAGCAAGCCATGAAATTCCATTTCCATTGCCTTTTCAAAAGTGGAAATAGCATTTGATAGACCAAATGGAATTCTTTCTATTTGTGATGATTCCCCATTTAGTAGTAATTTTTTTTTTATTGATCTTTCTCACTAACCAGAATCTAATTATAAGAGGTGAACAACCATCTAGAAGTGAAAATATGTCATAACCAGAAACAAATTATATAATTTTGTCCATATAAGGAAACACATGATGTTCTATTAGAGATGATCAAATGACATATCTGAAATCTACACGTATTATGATCTTGTCATTCTTCTTCCTAACAGGGACCTAATTTGAAACCCAATAAGAAATATAATATTTCCTACAATTATCTTTCTTAATTCAGTCTTCATCAAAAGCTCTAGTTTGGGATTTAAAGGCCTCTATTTTTTCCTAAACAGTTTTGCATTAGCCTCCACCTATATAGTATGCTAGGCAAATTATAGATCAAACCCTTTAAAGTCATGGTAGTGTCATGTGAAAACATTACTATATTCTTCGCAAAGGAAAATAAAAGTTTGTTGTTCTTCAAAAGTACATACCCTACAAAGATTCAAAAAATTATCCTTGATGATCTTAATAGATTCATAATTATCTTTCTTGACTGATATGCCATTTTTTCCTTCTCTTTCCTGATCATCAGAATTAAAGATAGATTTAAGGGTAACTAGCCATTTAGGTAACTTATTAGTTTTCAGCTATCGATTTTGTTCACCACATTTTTGTTGTAGTTTTTTACGATTTTCATTTGAAAATTATACTTATTCTATCATAAAATTAACTATCTATTCATTTGATTCAAAAAATTTCCAATTAAGATTATTATCTGGTACATATGGTCTTACTACCACTTTTACCTATTGCTATTACTGCACATTATTAATTTCTTTTTGAACACCAAATTCAACACCCATGGGAGCTAATTTATCATCTTCTTTATTCGACCCTATAGGTCTTGAAATGATATTAAATGCATGAAATCCCTCAATCAAATCCCAAATTTTGTGTTTTTACAACTTGAAAACTTCATTTTTAATAACATTTAAGTTGCGTACGTGATTCACAACTAACTTGTTATCTCCAAATAGCTATAAGATAGTGATTTTGTGCAAATATGTTATCATGTTTTGTATCTAGCTCATAATGATGCGGCTGGGTCGATGATGAACTATGAAAGTCTCAATTGGGTAAATTTTAGACTTTTTAGTTTGAGGTGTTTCCTTGATTGAGCAATTTAAAGGTGTAAAAGGTACTTGAAAAGATAGAAAAATATAGAAAATTATATTTCATTTCCCTTTATTCATCCAAGGAAATAGTATAAGCTATGTAAATATATTTTTAATTAAATATCATAAATTACATTGTACATCAAAAGGTTATTTTTTACATGTCTTTTCATTTACAGATGATGAAAATGTCATAGAAGTACAAGAATTCCACACAAGTGATGGCTACCATCAAAACATGCATCTTTCAAATATGAAAGTACAATAGATAATAAATTTTTCAATGTGCAGAAGTCAAGATGTAAAGAAAAGGTTTGAGATTTCCTATTTCTTGTTAATTGGTAAGTGTTGAATCTAATTGTTGGAGGAGGCCTAGATCCCACATCCATTGAAACTTACAAGATAGACAAAACAATGGAGCTAGTCATTTTTTACTAAGCAATGGAAAATATTTCCTCATTTTTAAAATCATGGCTACTTTACATTCAGAGCTCTATCAAGAGAAATAAGAAAGAGAGACAAATCTAAAAAAAATGGCTTATACTAATGAGCTTTTTCTTATATGTAGATACAGGTTTAGAAGATGAAGGTTGTTGAAGGAACATTCCCTAAAAGTGAGAAAGCTTTCGATCTACATTAGCTCTAGAGCTGATTAAAGAAAATTTATTAAAGGAACATTTAATTTATGTTTGAAACCTTCTAATTTACTTATATCATTTTACAAAACAACAATGAAAAGGTTGTTGAAGGGACATGATATCTTTTACATGTTCAACCTTCTAGTGTATTTTGTAGATATATAATTAAAATTGCATTTAGAGGGATCACTCATCCAATGAAAATAAAAAATGGAATGGAGTGGTATTAAAGAAGGTTCAACATTTAGAGGTCATCCATAGGTTAAGGACATGCACAAAATGGATGGGTATAGGATAAGTGCTACTTGAATTGGAACATCATGTAAACTTGAATGGCATTATGATACAAAAAGATAAATCACTTGAGTATTAATAATTATTTATCAATGTATATCATCAAATAGGGAAGAAAATTCATAATAACCCTTTTTGCATGTATAGGAATTGGTTCAAGGTGACAATAAATGTTCAAACAAAACTACTCCTAGTCTCATCAAAATACAAAAAAAAAAGTCACAACCAACAAACATATGCAATTGTAGGAAAAATGGTTAAGGTGTTCGAATAGTAAAATGAGAAAGACTGGAATATGAAGAATCAACACCATGTTATAACAAACAGAACAAATTTGGCAGAGTTTCTATATATCGAGTTTTGGTATTTTCTTTTAAACCTTGTATCACAGTAAAAATGTGTGGAAAGATCCCTCATGTTAGAACATTATTATGGAAGATAATTTCCTTCATAATATTGTCAAGGATCATTTAAAAATAGTGTCTCAAAAATGATTTGACTATATACTTTCAATGGAAAAGTAGCATTGTACTACCGATCAACAATGTGATTATGATGGGACTAGTAAGATATGAGGTATGTGTGAAGAAAAATATTCATGATATGTTAAGAGAGGAGTAACAATGCTACATATCTCAACAAGGATCAAGCTATAATAACATAGCAACACATTGATCTAAGGTAAACATCAACAAATGAATATTCATGAAAAGATAGTGCACAAGTAATACATGATCAACAATAAAGTATCAAATGAGAAATGAGCTATCACATGAATATCTTATCACTAGCAATAGAAAAATTACATGATAGCTGACAAAGATAAGATAAATCTACAAGGAGGTTAAAACACATTGTTATTAAGCAATTAGAGCACCAAATGATCACGAGTATCATTATTTTTATAATAAACACATATTCATGTGTAGCCAATAAAAAATGCAAAAAGAAGTAGAATTCTATATCTGCATATTAATCACAATAATTAGAAAGAGTGCCCATAAATTTTTATCTTTTCGCAAGTTTAGAATAGAAAGGGAAAAATCCTCAAAGTGTCTCAATGCCAAATGGGTGTAAAAGAAAATGCATCACTAGTTTTAAGTACCCATGATTTATACCGACCTATGGCTTATATTTTAACAACTATGGGTAATGTCTTAAGAAAAACCCTCATTACCATTCAAAAAAGAAAATGAAGTCTTATCCAATAGTTTCAAGGTATCAAAAGTTTTTGGGGCTTAAAGATGACATAGGCCGAAAGTTATAATAGAGATCACAACATTTTATGTAGGTCAAAGCTATCAAGGAAATAAAAGAATAGAATTCAAAGATTCATGACATATGCAAATATAGAAACTCAAGGTTCAAATATATAGAGAGTCATGCCATCCATGAAAGTTTCAAGAGCTCAGAATTTTTAGATCTTAAGCTCAAAAGCCTTGTTTGCAAACATGTACAAAGGAAAGAAAGGTGTAGTTACCCAAATATAGAATATAAACCCTCATCAACTTATAAGGAAATCAAAGTACATATTTAGAGCTCACAAGGAATGGATCAGAAAATAGAAAAGTTTGAGATCTTAGTCACAACCATGTAACAAAAGACAAATTCTCATACAAATACAAAGTTTTAAAAATGCGTGCAACAAGCATCTTTAAATGTCAATTGAAAAGAGAAGACCCTTGTAAAATTTTCCAAGCTTCAAACTTTTGAGCTACAAAATAAAGAAATAGGAAGTGTCATATGGATGGTAACTATAGGAACAAAGTAGAGGAGAAAACCTGTAAAACCTGTAAGACTTTTCTTTTGTTGTCGAGTTCAGGAGCCCTGTAAAACCTATTTTACTTAATCAAAAACTATAGGAAAAGAGTAGAGGAGAAAAGATTTGAAGTCTACATGAAATTCACCACAAAATATAAAAAATGGTCGTCAAAACCCCAACCACAGAGAAATCTAGAAAATGTAAAATGTAAATGATAAGATTAGGGTTACATTCCTACATTTGTGAAGGGGATTAAAAAATTTATGAAATAATTTAAGATGGGGAACACATGTGTTTTCACCTGTTATTTGCATAGAGGTTTTTTTATGCATAAAACCCACACATTATGACTTTAATAATATATGTTATACTTTATTGTACGTAATAGATGATTTCAATTATATATTAAGTTTAAATTACATATATATTATAATATATATTATTAAATCAAGATGATTATATTTAATATGTAGTAAGTTCTATAAATTACTTAATATTAAATAAATTTATCATGATTATACTTTACATATTTAATATTAAATAAATTTCATTATTTGCTACATATTAAGAAAATCAAATATAATTAAGAGATTATGAAATAAAATTATTTTAAATAAATATTTAGTGATAAATATAGAGCATATAGGAAGGTTGATTTGAGTTCATCTTGCATGGAGATGCGTAATTTTCCACACTTTGAGTTCTATTTGCAGCCAAGGCGGCATTTTCATTTTCTTCACTGGTGGACCAGTTCATGGCTATTTTTAGCATTTTTTAGTTCAGTTGGGATTCAGTTTGCATTCAATTTGATGTATAGATGCATGAGGAGGGTTTTTAGCACATTTTCATGTAGATTTGAGGAGTTTTATCCTTCTTTTTACATGATTTTTAGAGCCTTACGAACTTGGGTTCTAGTTTTTTATTTTGATGAGGCAATTTATCTTTTAGTTCTGCTTCTAATTATTTTAGGTGAACCTTCCTTTAAAGTTCATGCCTTAGAATTTTTCCATGGGTTCTTTCTCATTGCTTATTTTCTATGCATTATAGAAAAGAGACATCTTTGATTGTAGCTAGCTTAATTTCAGACTTTGTGTAGCAGATTCTTTTCATTTTGAGATAATACATATTGATCCTTCTCATATTTTGGCAAGCTTCAGTATTGAGTTTGTGTATTTGATTTAATTTATGTGGTTTTGGAAAATCCCTTTAATTGGTTTAATTCAAGTATTCATTATTTTCACATGTTATTATTCATTGATTGGCCATTTTATGTTAATTTGGTTTTGATATTTTTAGACATGTTATTATTCATTGATTGGCCACTGGACACAGGATCTCTACTTCCAGTAGATTTCTTCTCTTTTCAGGGTTTCCTGCCACTTATTTCTAGTCATCTCCTCCTCAACCTGGACCTGGGGCAAGAAGTTACCAATAGCCAACTATGCCTAGAGGGAGTCTAAGGCTCCAGACAGTTCCATCTTTTCTTTTCAGAAGTCACCAAAGTTATTCTTTGCTCCATCCTTTAACCTCCCTTCAGATAATTTCAAGTTTTTGGGCTATTCTGAACATAGCAGTACCGTTGATAGTAGTCTTCCACCAGAATTTCACTTGGTCCCTAAAGGTTGGATGAGAGCACCACATAATTTCAAATCTGAAGGGTGTCGGGCTGACTTTGGGGGTGTCTAACCAACAGAGAAGGAGGGGGTTGTGATCTGACGTCGTTCTAGGGAGGGAAGATAAGGAGGATTTCAAGCAGAGGTTCCAAGAAGAAGTGGCCAGGGTGCGATCCAGTCTCACCTAGATGAGGTGGGGGGCTTTCCTATTATTGGACTAGGTGAAAGGGTTTCCCTTTAGATTGATGTCAGTAAGACCTATGGAGGAGATAAAGTGAGCTAGCTCTCCCATACTATCTGAGTAATCCACTAGACCACCACACTTTTTTGAAGGGTAAAGGGGGGTATTGAAGTCACCAACTAGTAGGGAGTTCGCAAAGCAGTCCTGATCCAGATGGTGACCAAGATCCACCCATAGGGAAGCTCTACCTATGCGAGTATTTGGAGCATAAATATTAAAGGTAGTCCACTCGGTACCATTTTTCCTGAAAGTGGCAGCAAGGTAGTTGGTAGAAGAAGCAGCAAGCTGACCAAATATCCTATTGGGGTTCCAGAGAGTAGCAATACCACCAGAGGCAGGGATAACTTTAAGGAACCCCCCCCTCCCAAAAAGTATTAAATTGTGGCAAATCACATGTGATTTGGGTGAAAAAAATTAATAGTGTTGGCGAATTATGTGTCAATCTATGGATATTTGGTGGTGAATTTTTTAATAGTTTACACAATTTTTATAAAAAAATGGCAATTAAATTTTTTTTTATAAATAAATTTATTAATATTGATGGCGAATTATGTTTTGAAATATGGGTATTGGTTGGTGAATATTTTAATAACCGATACCATTTTTATAAAAAAATGGTGAAATTATTTTCCAAATAGTTGAATTAATTTATTTTTTAATTTATTTGTTATTGGAAATTTGAATACTGACAAGTTGCATTGGGTCCCACAATCCCAGTCCCATCACCCATGACTATGATAATGACGTCAGACTCAAACGACAAACGTCCATTGGATTTAATACGTATCAACGACCAAAGATGAATTTTGGGCATATTGCTGGTCCTTATAACATTTACTGAAAACTATCGGTGGAAACATGACACGTGTCATGTTTCCACCGATAGTTTTCAGTAAATGTTATAAGGACCAGTAATATGCCCGAAAAGTATCATTCTTAATTTGGCATTTATTAGATAGAAATAAAGTAAAGTTTTAAGTAATGTACTGAGTATATTACCATTTACCATAGGCAATGTGTAGAATTAAAGCAATGTACTAAGTATATTTATTATCATATCAATTTGAAATTTGAATTAATTGTAGAATTAAAGCAATGTACTGACAGATACGTGTAATCTATTCATTACCTCGATAGAATAATTGGTTAGAGTTAAGGCTTGAATAAAAAGTAAAACGTCATCTCATCTTAGAGTTAAGGCTTGAACAATTGTTGCATGATCGCATAGCTAGGAAATGGGCTATGTGAACATCCGACATACCTCCATGTCACCCTTCTACCTTGTCGTATGACCACCATCGCCAAAACATAGGGTTTGTCGCATGATTGCAAAGCATGAAATTAGTTCATGCGAACATGCGACAAACTGTCACGCTAGCTGTAAATCTTGAAACACGCTGGCCAACCCACAAGCCCCTCTGACCAGGGCCCCATCGATTATTTCCATGTCTCCACCACATCAACCAATCAGAAAATGCCGCATCACCATCTACCACTGGGCTGAGGAACAGGTGTCAACCAGTCACATGATCACATGTCAAAAAACTCTAACATGCGATCATGCAATAGCCACCCACATGATGCCACATAACCGCCAGTGGGACCGCTGCCCTCCCCTCCAATGGACCCAGCACAAGAAGTAACTGATCGCTTGGTCGCATGTCAGAAATTTTTGACATGCGATCATGCAATAACTGAACATTTTACCAGCTCAGCCAATCACAACCTAACACCTCGACGATGAATCATCACGTGGTCCCATTGCAGACAAACCAATGGCATCTAATCGGATGGTGGGCACATGATTGCATGGGGAGAGAATATTCCATGCAATCACACGCCGACCGTCAATCAAAATCTCTAGCCCAAGACCCACTGACCACATTCCATCTCTTTATTTCCTTCGGCCAATAGGGGAGTGCCATTTGTGCATACATTTCACCATGGCCCACAGTTTGAAACCCTGCACTGTAAAGAAGAATCAATGGTCGGTGTGATTTCGCATATCTCTGGCAACTCCCTTGTGCTTTAGCGACCACCGTTGATGCTCTAACATGACAAGACCGTCTGACTCATCTGGAAACCAGGCCCCACCATTGAGATGTAGCAATAAAGGAAAACTCTCATTCACTGGAGACTTTCTCCATTCCCTGACCTAGTGACAACTAACATGATGAAGAATTGGGCCCCTCAATTGCAGCAGCGCACATACTCAATGATGAATCATCATGTGGTCCCACTACATACAAACCAATGGCATCTAATTGGACAGTGGGTGCAGGATCGCATGGGGAGAGAATATTCCATGCGATCACATGCCACCCGTCGATCAAAATCTCTAGCCCAAGCCCCGCTGACAACACTCCACCTCTTTATTTCCTTCGGCCAATAGGAGAGCACCATTTGTGCATACATGTCACCATGGACCCATAGTTTGAAACCCCACACCGTAAAGAAGAATGAACAGCCAGCGTGATTTCATAGATCTTTGGCAACTCCCTTGCACTTTAGCGGCCACCATTGATGCTCTGACATGTCAAGACCTTCTGACTCATCCGGACACCAAGACCCACCATTGTGTTTTAGAAATAAAGGAAAGCCCCCATTCACTAATTTAGTGGTTAGATTCAATCAGCTCCGTTGAAACTCCACTGATGTCGGATAGAATTTTCAAATTTGTTCCTCTAGCTGCCAGGTCAGCCAGCTCATCTGCTTCATTAATATTCATTAGTCAATGTTAAATTATTAATATTTTAAAATCATGAAAATCGTTAGATTATGACAGATGAATGGCTAAAGTTGTATTTCAGAAGTTCTATGGGTTTCAAAAAGCTTTTCTGAAAACTCACTTTGTAAATGTGACACACTGAAAGTTGACGTGTAATGTTTTAGAAAGATTACGAACATTTACATTACACATGTATGATGTAGAAAGATTACTTTACCATTTAACGAAAGGTTTTTAACATTTAATTTTTTAAAACCTATCGACTCGTACTCGTAGCAGCAGAGTTAAAAAGAACTGTTATATGGGAACCGTCACTGGAGATTTGGAAATCGAGACTGTAATTTGTGAGAGCCTTAGCCTTTCGAACTGATATCTATCCTAATTTCAAAATTCAAAGTTTAATTTCAGGTAAGTACTAAGTTTAACTTGATTTTGAAATTTTAATTCTTGCAAGTTGCATGTTCTATTGGGGTTTTCTTAAATTGGGGTTTTCTTCAATTGTGGTTTTCTTAATTAGTTAGTTAATATCTATGATATTATTACTATTAGTAAATATCTGTGAATCTTTGTTTTTTAATTTTTATGAAGAACAATGGGGAAAGCGAAAACTCAAGGCCTAGGGCAAGCAGAAGGGAAAACTGTAATGGACTTCAGAAAACTAGTACAAATCCCTGGTTTCACCGATGAGTATCACGATGTTTATGATCCTGTTATCAAAGGTGAAAAGAGAGTTATAGAAATTAAAAATACATTGTGCAGTAAGGCAACTGGGCCAAGGAGGTCTGAATTTATAAAATTTAACGCAACGGTAGGTGCAACAACCAATAAAGTTGCTTCCTGGGATGTTGGTCTAGGTAACATGCTGTTACCCGAAGTTTTCCCTTGCCCAAAAATTGTCAAGATTTGTGCAGAAAATTATGATGAAGAAAAAAAATCAATTGTGAATAAACAAACTCAGGAAGAAATGTTAACAATAACCTAGGAAGAATTTTTCAGTTTCCTAGACCTAGGGTTTGACCCACAAAACTGTAATGCCAAAATCAACCTGGGAGTGCTAGCAGAGCAATATGAGGTAGTCCCGCAAGATGGAAAAAATTCATTTGTAAAGGGTCTAATAGTTGCAGAGGCAAAGGCTTCATTGGGTGAGAACCATAAGCCTCCTTATGATTTTAAGGTTTTTGTGCCATGGGTTCAGGATACTATATCCTTGCTATCATTTTGCCTGGGACTGGAAAACAATAGGGAAGTGAGTTCCAACATTCTTCAATTCATTTGGGATATCCATTGTCTAAATGAACCAGTAAGATATAATTTTGTTGGACACGTGGTTGAATCGATGCAAGAGCAATTAGCATTGATTAAAAGAGGCAATTCTAAGACATTTAGGTTCACAACCTACTTGTGCTATCTTCTGCTAGCCAAGAGTGTTGCAATATTAATGAGCAACAGCAACAAGCTTGAAATTCAGAGGGGGACAGGTACTCCAAATCCAATATATAACTAGACACCTCAGATAAGATTGTATGATAACAGAAGGAATTACAGTAATTTTGTAGACTTCTTTTTGGCCCCATTGTACAAAGAAATAACAAGCACTCCAATGCCTAGATTGTCTGCTTCATGTAGGGATTGCATCCAACTTGGAAGCACAACTCAATTGGCTGACTGGTACTTAATGGAAGATTACACTGTGCTAAGGTTTTATGGATCAGAACTGCAACCCCACAAACTTCCAACGCATGTGACAGATAGGGTGTTTACAGTAGAATATGTAGTACAAATAGAGAGCACAGATAGACTCTTCTTTGGCCAATCAAAGAAGAGCATATTCCCTTCCTTACCTTTCTCAATTGGAGGGTTAACATTTGAGAGAAAGGCTTTCCAAGTGGCACAATTTTTTATAGATATTTTTCAATTTGATTTAGAGTGGTACTGGAAGTATGATCCACTCAACGTCATTCAAGAAAGGCTTGTTTCTAATAAGAACTCTGCAAACTTATTTCAACATGAAAGTAAACCATTGCTAGAGAAGTTCAAAAACAAGGATAGCTGGGATGACGTTAGAAAAGAGATGGAGAAAGTTTCCATTGAAGAAAACATTTCAGTTGAACAGTTGTCATCACAAATTATGACAATAATAAATCAAGGCATTGTATAGCCTAGGATGTCCTTCAATTTCTATGACAAAACTACTCAGCCATCAAACATAAAAATAACAAAGAGAATAGCAGAAGCTTGTAAGGATAGAAAATGGACTAGAACAAAAATGGATGATTTTTGGAGTATGAGAAAGGCTCTTGGTGAACCAAAGACCAGTACAGATCTGGATGACATAGACGAGGATATAGAGTTTAGCAAATTGTGGAATATGGAGCATCCTAACTCCACATATGACACTAACAGCAGTGATCCAGATGATCATGATATTGATAATGCATGTACTCCACAGACTGGGAATCACTGTGCAATCTCCGAGGACCGGAAAAATGTATATAGCAAAGGGGTATTCATTCTTTAAAAAATGGGTTATAAAGGTGGTGGTTTGGGTCCCACGGGAGAAGGCGTCTGGAATACAATTCAAACAGAAAAAAATGCTCATGATCGTGGTGCAGGACTTGGCTCTGATAGTGGACCTAGTGGTAGTACTAGTAGCATTCGTGGGACTAGCATTGGTAGGAGTGGGCACCTTATAGAACAAGTTCCCTCTCTAAAGAGGCCACTAGAATCTACACAGAATCCCATACAAGAAGATAGTGTCAAGAAGCAAAATTTTTCCATTTCCAGTTCCAGTTCCAGAACAATGACATTAGATCATAAAGAAGTGTTGCCAATTTTAGGTTCAGCAAAACCCTCTAGAAGTTCAAATCCTCAAAGAGCATTAGTTAGATCAACAACCATTGCAAGCTCTGTCTCCTCTTCACCTTTCAAACATTCAAATCCTTCTGCAACACCAGATTTTCATTACAAGGATTTCTATAATAATTTTGCAGAAACAAAAACAAAGAATAAGGAATCAAAGAAGGCATTGGAGTCTAGTGCCCTTACTGCAGCTGCACAGGAACAACCTGCATCCAACAAGGTTTTTCCAACATATGACCCAAAGAGAGACATGATGGAGTTCACGGTTGTTATTCCACCAAACAAAGATGGAAACCCACCAGAGAGTCAGATAGATCACTCTGAATTTGAAGTTAGCACTCTCTAAATGGATTTTTCCAAAGTAAAAAATGTGGACAAAATCAATGTCTCAAAGTCTACAAAGCAAGTGGTCTACAGTGCACTACTAAAGGTGGAAAGAGAGAAAAGCAAGCTCGAGATAAATATAGAAAAGTTACAGGCAGACATTGGCAATGAAAAAGCAAAGAGGAAAGCTTCAGAGAATAGTTTGAAAGAATTGCAAAAAAAGATTAAAAAATCAGCAGATACAAAGCAAGGACATGCTGAGGTGGTAGTGAAGGAACAGGAGCAGGAGCAGGTCAAACTGATAGAACAGGAGCTGAAGGAACTGAGGGGAAAATTGGCAGAAATGATAAAAAAACTTGACGAAGAAAGAGCCAGTTCAGAAAAGTTATTTAAAAATCTAGAGAGTAATATTGCCTCTCAGGTTGATAAAGCCAATCATTGGGAACAAAAAGCAGTAGAAGAGAAAAACAATTGTGAAAAAATGGCAGAAGAACTAAAGAAGGCCAATTGTACAATTAAGACTTTAACAGATACTAGTCATAATTTAGTGAAGATTACAAAAGAACACATTTGGGGCCAAATATTGGCAATGTCTAATAGCTTGTATGACTGGTTTGAAATGCTTCAAAGTATGAGAGTATGTTACTTGAAGCTCCAAAACAACATTCAACAGAACATGGATGTTGTCAACAAAGAAAAGATAGCAAAAGATATTATGCAACAACTCTACAGTAAGAGTGATAGTTATCTATCAAATAAGGGAATTAGCAACCGCCTTGATGCATCAGTAAAGGTATCAAGTATCATTCACAAATGTGAGAAGCTATGGGAAGCACAGGAATTGGACGACAAAGCTAAGCAGAAGATCACAAAGATGGAACAAAGGAAAGTGAAAATGGAAAGTCTTGGTTTGCCTAAGGGATTTGAAGCAAATCAGTTCATTAGACGAGAAAATTACAAAACAAGGTTGCAAGACAAAATAAATACTGATGTATGCTTTCTCCCTACAGACATATCTTGTGATGCATTCTTGGATTTCATCAAACCAGTGAGAACTTTGAATGGACTTTTAGAATCAACAGTGCTATCAAGTCACACTTCCAAATATGAATTACTAACGAAGTTTCAGGAGTGTGACTATACTATGAACCAAATTGTTCTGCCATCAGAGGATGTTTGGAGTGGCCTACAAAGATTGCTCTAAATTTTGAACTACTTTAAATTGTAATATATTGCAAATGAATACAAAACAAATTGTGCTCTATGATTCTATCTAATTTTCATGTTTTCCAATTCAATGTATGTTGAGTTACTCTATTTTATTCATTTATTCTTAGTTGAGTTTAACTAAGAATACAAAATTACTCTGTTATATGCTATTGGAATACAAAATTTCATTCAGGAATTTCAAATTCAAATATGAATGATCATTGATGACATGATATAAACTACACTCTATAGTAATAATACTCTTTCTTCTCAAATTTTAATGATGAAACATAATAGATTCTTGCTTTTCTAAAATGAACATTGAATGATAGGATATCATATAGTAGTTAATAAGTTCAAAAAATACCTATTGGTTGCCACTACTAATTTAATAGAAATTTCCTAAATTTGCCAATTCATCTCTGTGTCGTCATCATCATCCAATTCTGGTATTGCAGTTGCTTCATTGTTCTCTTCATTTTCATTTGTGTCTTCTTCAAGTTCACTCTGACCTCCGCTTCTATGACTCCCAATCCCATCGCCAGTGCCACTGCCAACTGTACTTGTCCCACTTGGAGTCACTGTAGGAGATTGGTTAATGGTGTTTCCCACCCCTCTTCTTTTGCATCTTTTCTTCCAAATTTCCATTTCTTTTTGATAAGGAAAAGTATTGACATCATACCTAGATGTGTATACCCTCAAGCATGATTCCAAATTCTTGTCTAGTTTGTTTCTTAGCTTTGATTTTAGGAAGCCCAAAGCAATGAAAACTCTCTCATCCTCCATTGAACCCAATATCATGGTTTGACATAGATCAGCAAGCTTGAAGTACTCTAAAATTTCTTCATGCAACATTGTGCTCTATTTTAGTTCTGTCCAAAGCTTTGTTGCCGAGCCCTCTTCATGTGTGTTATGCATTAATTGATATTGATGCTTCACAGTCCTTGCAAAGGTGCCTGATTGTTGTCTAAGAAGACCCTCATCTAATATTCCTTTGATAGTCACTCCATTGAATTCTACAGATTTGCAAAATTCCTTTATCAAAGTCAACTGCCTTTTACAATAATCTTCCTTACAGTTGAAGGACCAATATTGAAAAAACACAATTGCCATGGCCTCAAGTAGTTGATCATATGGGAATCATGATCTTATTTCAGAGGAAACTCTATAGGCTATGTCCCTTGCATTAGTTGTTATAGACTCGATGATCTTGTTAAACTCTTCCCTTGTAACTCTTGTAGCTCGCTTCTTTAAGGCACTGTAGTACATTGGTATCTGAAATCCCCTTACACAAACACATAAATCTCCATTTTCAATGATCTTTAAATAATTATCAGGATCATCCAAATCTATTAGTTTCTACCAGTGATTAAATCTATCATTGGATAAATTTAGGTCAGTACGATAGAGACTATCGAGGGCTTGGCATGACATTTTACGCAAGTGAGCATATTCTGCAATATACATGGCTCTTTGCTGGGCTTTTTTCATAATTAATGTCATTTCTTCTAGCATGGGAAGAAGAGATGCCAAAGTCAAAAATGTCTCTAAATTGCTCAACCTCTAAAGCAGGTGGCCAAATCTTTGATTTTCTGCATTGTCCCAATTTTCGTACATCAGTCCAATCAAAGATTGATATTCAAAAAATACTCGATGCGCTGGTCCATCCAAAGAGATCCATCTGGTATCAACATCTTTAAGAAGCTTGTTTCCATCAGTAATTCCATCAGCAAAGTGCTAAAATTCCCTAAAATATTTGGGACTTCGACAAAAATATGCATACAACTCTCTTACTAAATCTTCAACCTTGTTTACTGAAGGAAACTTCTTCACAAGTCTAAAAGCAAGATTCATCTTGTGGGCCATACAGTGAATGCCAACAACATATGGTGAACAAGAACCCTGCATCTTTGTGCAAAGACCATTCCTTTGACCTTCCATTACTGAAGCTCCATCCGCTCCAACGCAGATCAACTTCTTTGCTATTGTCAATTCATCCATAGCTCCATATTCAATTAAATGACTCTTTACTAACTGAAATAAATTTTTTGTTGTCGCATTGTCTCTCAATTTAGCAATAGTTAGTACATGTGGTTGGCGGACATTATTCTGTATAGTATAAACATGCATGCATACCCACGATGTATTATCTATTTCCGTAACTTCATCTAAGGACAATGCAATAAAGGTTGACTCTTTTATTTTTCTTTGTACATCCTCTATTTCAACCTACGCAATACAACTTGTCCATTCCCCCATCCACCGTTTATCGACCAATGACTGACAGGATAGTTAGGAACTTTCAGAAAGTGTAACAAACCACTCATTTCTAGATAGTCTATCATTGGATGCCCTCTGCTCAAAATATGGAAAAAATTACTTAATTGAATAGCTTTTCCGCATTCTTCTACTTCACTTGCTTTTGCAAAAATAGCATTAATAGAACCTTGAACTTCACCAGGCTTCATCTTAAATTTCTGAAACAAATAATATTCCTCAGCATTCCTTTTATGTTGACATTGCTCCTTTGTTTTATATCTTACCACTTTTATTTCCCCTCCATCTACAGTTGAGGTTTTGTAAATCTTACCAATATGTTTCTCTATGGTGTCTAGTTTAAGCTACAACCGCTTTTCCTTTTTATACTTCCAACTAGAAATCGTACATCTGCATTCTACTGGTGGCTCACCTACAATTGGATTTTCCACGGGCTCAATGAATGGATACTTTTTTGCCCAATCAAATTTAAATCTCCTGGCCATCTCCCATTGATGATCAGTTTTTTCTTTCGATTTTCCTCTCCCTTTAGTGTTACTGTTAATTGCACCATCATCATCACCGAAGTTGATTGATTCATCCTGGTACTGGTTATTTATTGGATATTCTTCGTCAAGGTCATCTTCATTAGAGATATCAGGTTTTGCAACTTTGTCACCAAATTTATTAGGCTCCCCAATTTGTTGAATAGACTCCTGTGTAGGTTGAGATTGTACAGGTTCCTCTGATGATGTACCTTCCTCACTTTGACCAACACTATTGCGTCTACCCCTGCCAAAGTATGAAGATATATTTATGCATTTCGTTGGCCTCTCTTGGACATCTCCACCTTCATTAGTCCTCTTCCTATTTAAATTTGACTGTGACATCTCCATCAAATTAAGGTTTCAATAAAATACTATGAACTCATAGTCGTAGTCATTCTGGTTCGCTACCGATTGCAATTGTGAGCTCTAAGCTCAGAATCAACTGGATTATTATGCTACTAAGTACTAAATGAAAATCTCTCGAAGGCTCCTTCTTTCCAGCATGTTTCAATAATGAAACTCATATATCTTAAATAGACAACTAAAAATAAACCATTTTCATATCAGCCATCAGATTTTGCCTCATAATCGGCATCTTCCATTTTGGTGAATGGGCCAACCGTTACATATGATAAGAACTAATATTTGCTGAACCCCGTGTAATTTCAAGTACTCAAGTGGGCGAATAGGGTGGGACCTTGGGACCCCATTTCATGTGATGCATGGCAAATTGGGTCCTAGGACAAATAAAAATTTCACATAGGAAAATGGGAATTTGGCGAATGATGATCCTCGAAAGAGACACTCAATTTTATCTGTGGCGAATAAGAGTAAACAGTAAAGAGAAATATGGGCAAAGAACTTGACTACCAAACTAAAATTACATAATAATAGTGGCGAACATTCCGACCACTATATGACCATTTTATAAAATCTGGGCGAATGATCCGACCTGTATTTGATTGTTTTATTCGCTAATTTCTATCACTTGATCGTGAAATATTCACCACTAAAAAAATCCCTGGTCCAGGATAGGGTATCCTTCCTTCATCCCATGGGTGGGGATGATCTCTCCATCCTCCAGGGCCATGTCTTCAATGGGAGGAATTACCGGTTCCTTAGCCACAAAGGGTGGCCTAGAGTCCACTTTCTCATCTTCACCTAAGGGGGGAGGTCCCTCGGCCACACCCTTATCTTTGTTCTCTTTTTTTCTTCCCATTTTGGTGGACTTTCAGGTATCGCTAGTGTGGCCCCTGCTCTCACAGTCTTGGCAGAATAGGGTAGCATTCTCATACACTAGAGCTTGTGTCCATCTGCCTAGCTTCGATTTCAAAATGATAAAGTTGGGCAGGATTTTATTCAGGTTAACATTTACACAAAATCTAGCAAAAACAAGTTTGGACTTCGATCAAGTCACCTGGTCCATAGTGATGAAGGAGCTGAAGGAGTCTCTAATCCATCTGAAGACCTACTCATCCTAGTACTCAAGAGGGAGCCTAGGGAGGCATACCCAAATTGGGGCCATTCTAGTTAGGTCTATCATCAGATTAAATCCAGGTTTCCATTTTGCAAGGGCCAGGAAATGCTTTCCATAAACCCATGACCCTACCAACACATAGGAAAGATCCTCAAGAGTGGTAAACCTAAACATAAATAGTCCTCCTGGCATAGCAAAAACTAGGACAAAACCCTTGATCTTCCATTGAATAGTCACATATTTCGTCACCATCTCAATGGTAGGGAAAAAGTTGAAGAACCGGCCAACCAAAGACAACTGAAAGTTTGCCATTGTTTGATTCATGGTTGAATCTGGTAGTGAAAGTTCAGCACCCTCCTCAGTCTGAATGAAATCCACCAAAAGAGCCACCAAAGATTGTTGAGCTTCTCCAACAAGGGCCCCTTTCCAGTTGGGTTTTGAGGGAGACAGTAGGGTACCAGCAGAAGATGATGCTTTTTGAGATTCCTTTGTTGACTTAGGTGTAGGGCCCATGACAAAGGACATCACAGGGGTAGCTTGGGGTCCAAGACCAGTAGGCAGGTCAGCCAGGGGGACAATATCTCCCCCAGCAGAGGCAGGAATGGGGCCTTTAGTTTGAAAATTTTGTTTGAGCAGGAAGTTGTAGAGCGGGTCTTTTTTAGGGATGTTGTAAGTTTTTTGTGTTGTATTTGTTTGTTTCTATTAATTTTGAATAATAATTTATGTTATTTTGTTAATATTTAATATTATTGTTTTTAGTATAACTAGGCAAGCAAAATGTAAATTATTATATAATAAGTTATTTTTTAATATTTTTACTGAAATGTTTTTCATTACTAGTAAAATAGGTTTTGTAGGGACCCGAAACCCCTTAGAAAATTACAATGAAATATTAGACATTAAGCCCACCAACCACCAAAAATGAACAAGGTTGTAAAATAGTCCAATAGCAGACTAGAAACCCAACAACAAAGCCAACTAAAAATGAGTAACCAAAAACAAACACCCAACAAAAGAAATGGAGACAAAAATAGAAAACACAAAACAAAAAGAAACTAGGGGAACTCTAGCAGAGTTACTTGATGTTGTTGATGCACTCGACCGCAGTCCCCATAAACTTTATAACTGAAATTTTATAATCGTATCAAATTAATTAATGGTTTAAAAACTTTATATTTTAATATTTTATTAAAGTGTATCCTATTGGAAAATTTAATATTTTGATTTTTTATTTGTTTCATTTGTAGTAATGAATTTATAAAAGGGACATTGTATGTTGACAATGACAATTAATTTTGGCCAATAGAGAAAGTAGAATTTGTGCACAAGCCATTCGTAAAGACTTGTATATAATCAAATATATTAAAATTTAGAGATGTGTATGTGGTTTGAATAGAAATGTTCATTGACATATATAGAATATTATAATTGAGAAATATTTTAGAGTGTTGATTTTGTCTGATTTTTTGGTTAATGTTTTTTTTTAAATGAGTGTTAAACATTTGTTTGCATGCCAATCTGATTTTAAAGGCAACAAAATTCTATTTTATGCAATTGTTAGAGGTTATTTTGTGTGTGTAGTGAATACATGAAAAGTAGTTTATAGATATAGTTAAGTGTTCAAGTAGTAATAAGTGAATTTAAATTTTATTGTAAAAATAAAAAATTTGATTGAGAATCTAATTTTAATAATAGTAAAGTATGAATTGATGGCGTTTTTAAATAATTTCTTATCTACAATAAACAAGTGGCAACTAGTTTGTAAATATAGTTGAGTGTTTTCTTGTAGGAGAAAGGAATAGGAAAATAGAGCACAATTTTTTAATATAATGGATATTTTGAGAAAAATATCATAAGAGGTACATGACAATATTATAATTTTGATTGAAAATTGATTACATTCTCTATCATAATGCATGAAGAGATATGTAGGTGAATATAATTAAATTTCATCTTGATATTAGAATTCTATTTTGAAATAATTGTTCATTTATTGTTGAAAGAAAATTGGATTGTGTAAGCATCATAAGTGTCTCACATAGAATTCATAGATTTTTTCTACAAAGAACTTGAACAAATTCATTTGGTGATTTCACGAGAAATTGGTATGTGTGAATTATCTCTTTGCAAGTTCTACAAATGGTTACCTTTGTAAAAAAAAAAGTAATTAGTGTGTAATCAAGATTCTTATAGGAAAAGAAGGATGTAAAATTGTGATGTTTGTCTAGTGGAAGAAAGGTTTTAATTTGTTGATAGTGTTATGGGAATGGAAAGTTGTCACTCCAAGGATCTATTGCTTATATATTTGACAATTAGTATTCACCAAAAGTAAATATAAGCATGTACATTGTAAACTAGGAAAAATGAGATGAATACATTAAAGAAAAATTGTACTACTTATCTTTTCCTTTATGGTGATAGAGCTTTTGAGCTGTCCAAAAATAAGAAACATACGAAAAGAAGATAAAGGATGTTATCCATTAGAGTTATTGATCATATTTGTTTTAGTTTATGAATTAGATTCTTTTCTCATTTAAACTAATGCGTATTTCACTATTATCTTATTCCATAATGCATTTCTTATTGTAGTAATCTATTTGGATATTCAAATGAATTTTATTTTACATTGTTTAGGGTTCAAATATGTATGGAGATACTTTTTGATGTTTTACATCTGAGTTTTAGAGCCATAATTATCTTTATTTTATTATTTTTTTAATACACGTCTTAAAAGCTCATCAAAATATCAAAATTTATCATCTAGACGATATAAAATAGAATACCACCTGCAAAATGTTTCTCAAAAGATAACAGTTAATGCTCTAATGAAAAACATCAAAATTTTTTTGAAATAATGGAAACATATCCAAATCTCTTGCTTCAAAACCCTTAAACCCAGACAATTTGAGTTGATAGAAAAAAGGATTCTATGAAATTTAAGTATTTGTAGCTATCAAGTCACCAAAATGAGAAGATTTTAGAACTTAATACGAAATTGTTAATAATAAGAAAATAAACCTTCCAGTGTAGATAGAAAACAAATGTAAAGGAACCCTTTGAATGAACAAATGACCAAATGAGGTACAAGGTATAGGCCTATGTACACTAGTCAACACATGGTTTTTCTTTTGTTGAAATTAAAAAATTTGTAATGAAAGTCAAACTATATAATAAAATGTCATAGTCCTATTTTTTTCCTTTTTTTTGCTATGTATGTAAGACATTTGTCAATAAGTAATAGCATGTTGGAGTTTTTAAGGAGAGGATTGTATGGATTGCAGTTTGAAAAGAAAAGAATTTATTTATTTATTTATTTAATTTATATTAAAGTTTGTTTGAATTATAGGGCATACGTAATTTGGGTCCCTTTTTTTATAAAATGACATGTACTAATAACTTTCAATAGTATACTCTATTTATACTCTTTTTATGTTTAATTTATTTTGGCTAAGCTTTCTCAGTAGTTTTAAGTATATCATAAATATTTTGTCCCACATTTGTTTGTTTATATTAATTTTGAATATCAATTTAGGTTGTTTTATAATATTTGATATTATTGTTTTTTGTATAGCTAGACAAAAAAAATGCAAATCATTATATAATCAATTATGAGAAGATTTTTTTTATGTTTGAATTGAAATGTTTTTTATTGCAAGTAAAAATACATTCTATGGGGACCAAAAACCCCTTACAAGTCTTTCAATAAAGGAATAAGCATTAAGTTCACTGAAATGAAATAGGATTGGAAACCGGACCACAAGACCCAAAACCAGCACAAAAAATAAAAAACCAAAAACCGGTATAAAACTTTGAATGTTTACCAGGTTTACATTTCAGCTCATCCCATTTGAGCACTAAATCACCTTTATTGAAAACTCTTGGGATAAATTTTCTATCAAATATTTTCTTCATCTACTCATGATGTTCCTCTAGTTTCTGGGAATAATTCTTTCTTACTTCTTCTAACTCACTCAATTCAAAAAGTCTTACGTATGTAGGTGCCTATTCTATCAGGTCTAGTTATTTAATTTGATTCAAACTAGGTAATTCAACTGAAATAGGTAACTTTGCCTCTTTTCCATAAGCAAGTGTGTAAGTTGAATTACTTCTAGACCATTTTGGTGTGATTCTATGAGCCCATAAGGCCAACTTTAGCTTGTTGTGTCATGCTCTATAATTTTCTTCATTAGTCCTCTTTATAATGTGAATCATAGTTTTGTTTGTCAATTTGGCTTGTCCATTACCTTGTGGGTAATAATTGGATGATCTGCTAAGATAGATATTATGATTAAATACCCTACTAGTTATTCTTGCACCTATAAATACCTAAGCATTATAAAAAATGATTGAATTTGGTGTCCCAAACATTGAAACTAGGTCTTCATAAAAAAACAAAATTGTACAATCATTTGCATGCTTTAAAGAAACTGCTTCTATCCATTTTATAAAATAATTTGTTGATGTTGATATGTATTAATGATAGGAACTTGATAAAGGATTTATGCAACCTATAAAATCAAGTCCCCATTTGATGAATGATTGTTCAACTTTAATTGGATGAAGGGGTGATTCTATTAACCTTTATTTATTAGAAAATATTGTACATTTTAAACCCTTCCTTACACATGTGAATGTATCCCTATACAAACCTGGGCATTAATAACTAGCCTTCATGATTTATAATGTCATAGTTCAGGCAGAAAAATGGCCACCTATTGATCCATTATGAAACTCTTCTGAAACCTTATCTTTCTGATAACCTTAAATAAATCTAAACAAAACTCCATTGTAATATTTTTGAGATGCCTTATTTTGAGCTCCTCAAGTCATGCAGGTACTCACTAGTATGAAGGTAGTGTTGTATTTGTTCAATATAACTCATGGATTTTGCTAGAATAGTATTCTAATCTACATCATTATGATTTAGTAAAATAATACCTTGATCATGTTGTCTTTCCTCATAACTTGTAGCAAGCTATTCACACATACCTTTATCACTAACAAGATTTCTTGTCTTGATTTTTACATCATATTTCATCACCTGAGTTATCTAACAAACCCTTTTATCATTCATATATGTATTAAAAAAAAACCCTTTGATTCTTGGATGGGAAACCATCAAATGAATCGTAATACTCAAAATTAAAGGTTTCAATTTCTTAAGAGTTCTAATGACACCCAAAAACTACATCTCAAAAAAAGTGTACGTTGCTTTGTAGCCTTCCAATTCATGGCTTAAAAAATATATTGGCTACTCCTGTCTATCATCATTTTTCTAGACCATCATTTCTGAAATTAAATAATAAATAAAAAAATGCATATAATATGAAATCCTTTTCAAAATTTGGATTGACTAAAATTGGGGCTGATGCTAATGCTTTCTTTACTTGCTCAAAATTGTCTTTACCTTCTTTAATCAAACTAAAATTTATATCTTTATTTATCATTCATGTGATTGGTTTCAGCAACACTACAATGTTAGGAATAAACCTTCTAACAAAATTAATTCTTCCAAGAAAGCTTTGAGCTTTTCATGTTTTCCAGAAGTGGTAATGAGAGTATAGAAGATGTCCTTTTAGGTTCAATAGTTATTCCATGCATGGAGATAATATGTCCAAGAAACTTACATTCATGGCTAATAAATATGCAATTTTTCATATTTAATTAAATACAATGCTCCCTGCATATCTCACAAATATATCTCAAATATTTTAAATGGTCATTTGAATTCTTAGAGGAAATAGTAATATCATCTAAATATACCAGTATAAACTTACTCAGTGAACCACAAAATTCCATTTCCTTTGCCTTTTTGAAAGTGGCACTAGCATTTGATAGACCAAATTGAATTCTTTCTATTTGTGATGATTCCCCATTTAGTAGTAAATATTTTTTTTATTGATCTTTCTCACTAACCATAATCTATTTATAACAGGTGAAAAACCATCTAGAAGTGAAAATATGTCATAACCAGAAACAAATTATAGACTTTTCTCTATAGAAGGAAATGAATGATGATCTATTAGAGATGATCAGATGAGGTATCTGAAATCTACAGATATTATTATCTTGTCATTCTTCTTCCTAATAGGGACCAAATTTGAAACCCAAGATGTGTGCCTAATAAGAAATATAATATTTCCTACAATCATCTTTCTTAATTCAGTCCTCATCAAATGCTCTAGTTTGGGATTCAGAGGCTTCTATTTTTTCCTAACCGATTTTGCATTAGCCTCCATGTATATAGTATGCTAGGCTAATTATAGATCAAACCCTTTGAAATCATGGTACTGTCATGTGAAAACATTACTATATTCTTCCCACGGGAAAATAAAAATATGTTGTTCTTTAGAAGTACATACCCTACAAAGATTCAAAAACTTATCCTTGATGATCTCAATAGATTCATAATTATCTTTCTTGACTGATATGCCATTTTTTCCTTCTCTTGCCTGATCATCAAGATTAAAGATAGATTTAGGGGTGACTAAGTATTTAGGTAACTTATTATTTTTCAGCTATAGATTTTGTTCACCACATTTTTGTTGTAGTTTTTTCCAATTTTCATTTGAAAATTCTAGTTCTTCCATCAAAAAATTAACTATCTATTCATTCCATTAAAAAAATTTCCAATTAAAATTATTATCTGGTACATATGGTCTTACTACCACTTTTACCAATTGTTATTGTTGTACATTATTAATTTCTTTTGGAAAATCAAATTCAACACCCATGGGAGATAATTTATCATCTTCTTTATTCAACCCTCTAGGTATTGAAATGATACTAAATCCATGAAATCCCTTAATCAAATCCCAAATTTTATGTTTGTACAACTTGAAAACTTCATTTTTTGTAATATTTAAGTTGCGTACGTGATTCACACCTAACTCGCTATCTCCAAATACCCATAAGATAGTGATTTTGTGCAAAGATGTTATCATTTTTCATATCTAGCTCATGATGATGAGGCTTGGTAGCTGATTAACTATGAAAGTCTACATTGGGTAAATTTCAAACCTTTTAGTTTGAGGTGTTTCCATGATTGATCTATTTAATGGTGCAAAAAGTACTTGAAAAGATAGGAAAATATAGAAAAGTATATTTCATTTCCCTTTATTCATCCAAGGAAATAGTACAAGCTATGTAAATATATTTAATTAAATATCATAAATTACATTATACATCAAAAGGTTATTTTTAACATGTCTTTTCATCTACAGATGATGAAAATGTCATAGAAGTACAATAATTCCACACAAGCGATAACTACCATCAAAACATGCATCTTTCAAATATGAAAGTACAAAAGATAATAAATTTTTCAATGTGCAAAAGTCAAGATGTAAAGAAAAGATTTGATATTTCCTATTTCTTGTTAAGTGGTAAGTGATGAATCTGATTTGTTGGAGGAGGCCTGGATCCCACATCCATTGAAACCTGCAAGATAGACAAAATAATGGAGTTAGTCATTTTTTACTAAGCAATGGAAAATCTTCGGTCATTTTTAAAATCATGGCTTCTTTACATTTAGAGCTCTATCAAGAGAAATAAGAAAGACAAATCTGAAAAAAAATGTCTTATGTACTAACGATTTTTTTCTTATGTGCAGATACAGGTTTAGAAAACCAAGGTTGTTGAAGTGACATGCCCTCAAAGTGAGAAAACTTTCGATCTACATTAGCTATAGAGCTTATTGGAGACAAGTTATTGAATGAACATTTATTTTATGTTTGAAACCTTCTAATTTACATATATCATTTTATAGAACAACAATGAAAAGGTTGTTGAAGGGACATGATATCTTTAACATGAAACCTTCTAGCGTATTTTGCAGACATATAATTACAATTACATTTAGAGGGATCACTCATCCAATGAAAATAAAAATGGAATGGAGTGGTATTAAAGAAGGTTGAACATTTAGTGGTCATCCATAGGTTAAGGACATGCACAAAGTGGATGGGTATAGGATAAGTGCTACTTGAATTGGAACATCATGTAAACTTGAATGGCATTATGATGCAAAGAGATAAATGACTTGAGCATTAATAATTATTTATCAAATTTTACATGATGTTGAGAAGAAAATTCATAACAACGCTTTTTGCATGTACAGGAATTGGTTCAAGGTGACATTAAATGTTCAAACACAACTACTCTAAGTATCATCAAAATACAAAAAAAAAAGTCACAACCACCGAACATATGCGATTGTAGGAGATATGGTTAAGGTCTTTGAATAGTAAAATGAGAAAGAGTGGAATCTAAAGAATCAACTCTATGTTATAAAAAATAGAACAAATTTGGTAGATTTTCTATATATCAAGTTTTGGTGTTTTCTTTTAAACCTTGTATCATAGTAAAAATGTGTTGAAAGATCCCTCATGTTAGAACATAATGTTGAAAGATAATGTCCTTCATAATATTGTCAAGGATCATTTGAAAATTGTGTCTCAAAAATGATTTGACTATATAGTTTCAATGGAAAATTAGCAGTGTACTACCAATCAACAATTAGATTATGATGGGACTAGTAAGATATGAGGTATGTGTGAAGAAAAATATTAATGATGTGTTAATAGAAATATTTGACTATCTAAGGTAAACATCAACAAATGAATATTCATGAAAAGATAGTACACAAGTAATACATGATCAACAACTTCCCGCTCTACAATTTCCCACTTTGCAACTTCCCACCCAAGCTCATTTTTCAAACTATAGGCTCCCATGCCTGCCTCCCCTGGGGAGATTCTGCCCCTTGGCTGACCCCCCTACTAGTCCTGATGGACCTTAGGCTATTCCTGTGATTTCCTCTATCACGGTCCCAATGGCTGAGTCAGCGAGGCAATCTCTAAAAGCACCCTTGTCTGTCGATACCCCTTTGTCCCCTCCAAAACCCAACTGGAAAGGGGCCCTTGTTGGAGAAGCTAATCAATCTCTAGAGGCTCTACTAGTGGAATTTGTCCAGGATGAGGAAGGTGTTGAACTGTCAGTCCCAGACTCAGTGGTGAGTAGAACGATGGCAAACTTCCAGTTGGCCCTGGTTGGTCGATTCTTTAACTTTCGACCTACCATAGAAATACTTAGGAAATGGGTGTCTAACCAGTGGAAGATCAAGGGTTCTATCCTAGTTTCAACTATGCCAGGTAGGTTTTCCAATTTAATTTTACCACTCTTGAGGACCTTTCCTATGTTATGTTAGGATCATGGGTCTATGCAAAGCACTTCTTGGCTTTGGAAAAATGGAAACTTGGATTCAATTTAGTGACGGAACTGACAAGAATGGCTCCAATTTGGGTACTTCTCCCTAGCCTCCCACTGAAATATTGGGATGACAAAGTTTTTTGATGGATAGGAGACTCCTTCAACACATCCATCACAATGGACCAGGTGGCCCACTCTAAATCTAGGTTGGTTTTTGCTAGGTTCTGTGTGCAGTACTCTGAATAAAACCTACCCAACTTTGTCATTTTGAAATCTAATCTAGGTAGATGGACCCAAGCGATGGTGTATGAGAATGCTACCCTATTCTGCCAGATCTATGATAGCAGAGGCCACTCTAGTGACTCTTGCATGACCTCCAATTTGGGAATTAAAAAAGGGAACAAAGACAAAGGAATAGCTGAGGGGCCACCCCCCACAGATGATCTGGAAAAGGAGGAGTCTAGGCTACCCTTGGGGGCTAATGAAACAAAATCCTTAGCTAAGGAAGTTCTGGCTCTAGAGGAAGGTGAGATCATCCCCCCTTAGGAGAAGGATTTGGGGAGCCCTGTTATCAGCTCTTTTGAACCCCTACATACAGAGGAACCTATTCTCCAGCTGGTGGTGGAGCTGGTAAAGAACCCCCTGACGCCCCCCCTAAGAGGAGGATAACTAACCTTACAAAGGAAGAATAGCCTGCCATAATGGTTACTCTGGAGTTACAATCCCCAAAGCTAGATGCTAAACCCCTCCCAAAGCTTGTGAAGAAGAACTCTTCTAGCTCCCTTGATGGTTTGGAGGATGAAGAAGGGGAATAGAAAATGTAGAAAAAGAAAACCAAACATAAGAAGGCTAACGTGGGAGTGGAAACATCTAGGGAAAGGCCTTCAAACCATGCAAGGAGATCAAGAGGGACGTCAAGGGATGTTGCAGCATGTAAGAAGAAAACCCTGGAATCTATCTTTAAAAGTAAGAAATGATTTTCCTTTCTTGGAATGTGAGGGGCTTGAACAGCTCCCTTAAACAAAATGTTGTTAAACACTACATTTTTTATCATAAGGTTGATGTTCTTCTCCTACAAGAAGTTAAGATGTCTGCTAGTAATTTAGCTACCCATGCACCCAATCTTTGGCTGGGTGATGAGTTCCTTTACTCTAAAGCTGTGGGTGCATCTAGGGGCACTGCTATGCTCTGGAACCCCAATGGGATAACTAGTCAACTGGCTGCTTCTTCCCCGAATTTCCTAGCTGTCACCTTTTGGAAGAATGGACTTGAATGGATAACTTTTAATATTTATGCTCCTAATACTTGGTCTAGTAGAGCTTCCCTATGGACTGATCTAGGCTTCCAGCTGGATCAGGATAGTTCTATGAATTTCTTGTTGGCTGAAGACTTTAACACCCCCTTTATCCCTCGGAGAAGTGTGGTGGACTAATGGACTACTCTGATAGCATGGGGAAGCTGACAGATGATATTTTATCCATAGGTCTTCTTGACATCACTCTGAAAGGGAACCTCTTCACTTGGACCAACAATAAGAAGGGACACCATCTCATCCAGGTGCGGCTAGACCAGGTCCTTGCCACCTCTTTATGGGACCTTTGTTTAAACTCTAGCTTGTCTTCCCTCCCTAGAACTACGTCTGATCATAACCCCCTCCTTCTTTGTTGGCATGATGCCCCTAAGGTCAGCCCAACCCCCTTCAGATTTGAAATCATGTGGTGTTCTCACCTATCCTTTAGAGATCAAGTGAAATTCTGGTGGGTGACTAACATGAAAGGTACTGCCATGTTTTATATTTGATCTTAAATATACATGTATATTTCATGATTAGATACTTGATATATGGTTTGATGATTAGATTCTTTACATGCATTAGATGTTATACCTATGTACATGTGTACAAATGTGTTTGATGATCTTAATTTAAATATAATTGAAGTATTTCTTTGGTGTTCTACATACATATGATTTGATGATTAGATACTTGTTTCATCTTGGTATGACAATACTATAACATCAATTGTTTGAGTTTGACCTTCTACTTGAAAAGCTTATGCTTGTTGAGAATACCCTAAGTAAAAATTTAATAATTAAAAACATAGAGAGAGAAAGAGATCCTAAAAAAAAGTATTCATAGAGAGCACAAGACCCAACAACCATGCCAAGTATTTGTGCCAAAGGCTCTTAGCAATAGTTAGATTATTTTATTTTCTTAAATTTTTTGTTTTAGAAAAAAAATTCTGGTTGCTCTTTTCCATGATAGAAAATAGTATCTCCAATAAAAAATTTTCTAAAATGAAAAGATATGTAATAAAACACAAACTATATAGCAAACTTAGCATGTTGAAAAATAATTTTCTCCTATTGATCAAGGAATATATTATAATAGTTTTTATTGCACTAGGTGATAGTATTAGTATACTTGCTTGTGTTAGGAACTAATAATAACTAAATGATTTTATGATCCATATCTATATGATTCCTCTTACATTGAATTTTTAATTTTCCTATAGGGCATTTTTCTTGTAGTACCACAAAAACACATACATTGTAAGCCAAGAAATACTCAAATTACTCAAAGGGATATTGAAACAATAATTAAATTTATCATATCAATTCAAAAGTTTAAGCTTTGATTATTTCATTTTGTAACCAACATAATAAGAATTTTAATGATAGATATTGTGGTTTCTTACTGATCACTAGAGGCATCATTTGTTTCTTCTTGGTTGACCTTTGTGGTCTCCATAGTATTATTTTCAACATAATTAATGCATTTAATGCACTATATGAGTTTAATGAGAATAAATTTCTAAGCTCCTTTAGTGAATTTGATCCCTTGAGTTGATCATTTCACCAAAGTGGGGGTAAAATATACTACTAAAAATTTCACCTTGGACATTTCTAACACCTATTACAATTTTAATAGTGCATTAAATTTGGATTAGTGGTCAATTATGATCTGGGAATTAAAAAATGATGCTATGGAGACCATAGAGCTCAATTAGTGGTCAATTATGATCTATAACAAATAATCTGGGTCAATTAGTGGTCAATTAGTGGTTAATTATTTGTTATTATTTTTTACTAAAATTTGGATTAGTGGTCAATTATGATCTGGGAGTTAAAAAAATTGTGCAAAATTAAAGTTGGATCAAGTGTAATGAGCATGCAAGCCTTATAAACTAAAATAAGACCTAACTAGGCACCAAAATTGTACATTTATACAATGTAGGAAACTATAGATCCCTTAACCAATTCTGCAACATACTAAGTAGGTGTTTCTAGTATGCTCACAAACCTCTCAGAGAGTCTATGAACAAATAGTAACATCACACCAGTCAAAATTGTTGCATGTATACCAGATGCATTGTTGCTTTGATATTGAGCTATTGTTGATGGTAAGAAGTTGTGCTAGTGTTCTCTATGATGTGTTATTTGTGAGATGTTCTAATTAAGTAAAAGCAGGTTTTACAAGGACCAAAAACCTAAACAGAGTATAAAAGTATAACAATAGAGTTTATAGAGCCTGTGCCAAAGCACCAAAAAATAGAATCCTGAAGAACAGATTAAGCATAAGTCGTATCAAGAAAAAACAAAAGGTCCCAATAGGGATAGAAAAAGGACAGGAAAGCCACAAAAGCGGTAGCTACATGCACTTCATAAGGTCTTTTGCTTGGATCATCATGAGCTGGATCTGCCCAACAGATTTCTTGAGGTCTTCTAGGTCTTTACCCTGCTTGTCATCTTTCATGCCAGCTTTTTTGGTATTACGTCCCACAATTTCTTTCATCTCCTTTTCCTCTTTAGCACCTTTGATGTAGAGGGAATCAACCAATGATTCAAATCTGCATACCTTGCATAACAACATTTAAATATTTTGAATATCTGCATAAATCAAATGTTCTTCTTCTATTTAACATTAATCAGGGACTCACAAACTTGTCAACTTTCAACCATATAATAACAATAACGATCCTGAATCAATATAACATTATTTGACTACAAGGACCGAGTTCAATATGTCATAATCTTCAATGGTTGTTTAGGAATGATAACCAATACCTTCGGTTCTCACAATAAGTCAACTCAATTATCCAAATCGGAATTGCAAAGATTTCAAAGAAATTGAATACCTGCTAAACACCAATACGGTTTTCAAATTGGATTGTTTCCCAAAACCGATATAGAATTAAAACAGGTTCTTGAAAAAGAAACCGTTATCATAAAGCATACACCCGATTTCATATTCGAATACTAGATTTCTTCACATAAACCGATACAAGAATTACCAATCTCTAAACACAACCAAGAACTTTGACCATCAAAGAGGAATGATCTTTGGCATCATTCGAATCAGTCCTCTGCAACCATAATGCACACGGTTTTGTTTGACTGTGAAGATACTCAACCGAATACCATAATGGATTAAAGGTAATCCAAAACAACTTTAAAATGCAAAAACCTGATCACCGTAAGTATCAAACCATGTATATTTTGAATAACACCATATAAATCAAAAGATCTCTTATGAAAACCGATATATAACAAAATGGTTTCTTGACTATCGATCTCAAATAAGAACCAACAGATCGGTTTTAATAAACTTCTAAACCCTTTTCAAATAAACATATGATACCATGAATGAATTCATATTCAATCAAACAAACTTGGAATTCGAAGGACCGAACAACAACAATCCTGTTTCGGTTTCTTTTGTAACCATAAAGAAAATCAGCAACCGAAAATTAAAAACAGAATAATGAAGAACTCTAAGTTCTTAATAGAAATCCAGTCTATCTTTCCATTATTGAGTTTCCGGTTACATCTTTGCCTTTCATGCTTTCGTACTCACCTTCTATTCTAATCTACTACTCCTACTCTACTACTATATCCCGTTCTCGGGTGTTACATAGTATATATAAAAAGATTTTCAAAACCCGATAACTAATTTTTTAAAACTAACTTTTAACTTCTCTAAAACCACTAAACTTCTCTAACGGTTTTGGATGACCGATTAGAGTAAGTTCAAATCTCATCTCTTTAAACCACTAATAAATTATCGTGGAGTTGACAATGTCAACTTCACGATGATACAAAACATTTATTTAATAAAACACTTAATTCTACTCCATTAAGACACAACCCTAAATTATGAAAATTAACCATTTAAAACCTAGACTTAATCCAACCATTATATTATTAAAAATAACCAATTAAAATGTATGTAGAATCCTGGAGCTTGGAAATAATTGGAATCTCCGGATGCCCCTGCATCAACCTTTCTCCTGCACCATCTTATCCACCAAAATCTTAGCATGTTCAATATAAGCCCCAAGACTTACAAGGCATTTCTCACCAATTTTCCTTACTGAGTCCACAAGATTGTCCACTCTATTATTCAAAAGACCAAGCCTATCTTCAATATTCCCCACAATGCCTCTATCCTCCTTTTTCTTTAAGTCTTTTTTCCATATGAGACACCTTATCCACCATAGCAGAGAAAGCCTCCACTCTACCAACCACCTCTTTCATTTCATCCAGGCAAACAACCACAGGTTTGTCACCAAAATTAGTCTTCTTGATGATGTTAACCTCACTGTCAATCACCCATAGCTCCTTTTGGATACTGTTAACATCATCCATCATTTTGCTAAAAGTTAAGGTAAAATCAACCAGGCAACTCTTGTCTTTGGGTAAATTTCTTAACCCACCAGTAGCTTTTTCAATGTTGTCATCAATGTTCTCAGTTGTCTTGGTACTAGCAGGATCCTTGTCAATACTATCCACAATCTCATCCATCACCTGGTAGGCATGATGCAGATTGTCCTTCTCCTTCTCCTTGTTATTTGTGAGATGTTGTTGTGTTGCTAACTAGAAGTATTGTTGTTAGAATGATATGTGCATTGATTATCAAAGATAGAGTTAAGATGAGAATTAGAAGCATTATACTAACATGGATGGTGGAATACTTTTGGTGAATAATTGGGGATCTTTTAATTATTGAAGAACGTTGAAGTGCGTGTTTACACATAAGTGCTCCGGTAGCTATTTGGAAGAACTATCTACATTCTTTTGCATTGAATGATATGACCTTGCAGTTTGGAACATAGATTGTGTGTTCTGTATATGTTGCACTTCTATCTTTTCATGTCCTTCCTTTTTTTGTCTATGGTTTAGGTGTATGTAGTGTGTTAGAGAGTTGGGTGTCTGTTAAGATTGGTCCAAGAAATGTTACACTTCTGCACATTGATGTTTGCAATGGTCTTTAAATAAAGTATCTCTTAAACATTTATAAACACCTACTCTCACACATTCATCTACAACTGATATACAACTAATAAAAAATATAAAC
>BSBK01008808.1:0-117447 GCA_027943335.1 Chamaecyparis obtusa
AGGTCATAATTTTTCATTTACCAATTCCTTTGGGTCAATTTAGTGGATGATTTGTGATTGTGCAAAGGATATATAAGGAAGGAAAATTCATTTGAGAAGAGGTACTTACAATTGTGATGTGAAAATTGATGTAAAGTTTGTCTAATGCGAAAGAAGGGATAGTAAACAATTAGAGAGGTATTGAGTGTGAGAAATCAAGGTGAAAGATTGTTTGGGATTCAAAAGCAACTAAATCATATGAATCTTTTTCATAGTCTAGAGGATTTAATTTCATGTTGTTTCATTGCAAATACTTTTACAGTATCTTTTCTTGAAGAAGTGATCTTTAGTTTCCAAGTCTTTTAGTATCTTGCCCTAGGGTAGTGTGTAAAGAGCACTTTTCTTGCTTAGCCGTGAACCTAAAAAAAACATTTGTATTACCAATTTCATATATTTTGAGTTAATATAAAATGTTTTTGTAACCTCCTTGGTTTTTCTACATAAAATATTGGCAGATCTCTATTTATTCAGATGTTCTTTTATTTATGTGTTTCTACCACATTGATTTAGTGTTTTAAATTTCAATTAAAGATTATTTTATTAAATATATTGATTCACCCCCCTTTTAACTAAAAACCAAAAAACCAAATTCTTCCTAAATTGATTGGTCGATAGACTCAATTGGATGATCTTACATTGAAATGTGTTGGCTATATATAAGCCATTATTTTCTATATGTAAATTAAACTATGGGAATAACTTCCCAAAAACTAACAAGTAACTTATTATTATATTTAATCTAACCTAAAAACTTACATTTAATTAATTTAATATGCCAACATTCCCCCCTATTATATTAATCTGAACAAGAGTGGGTGTTAGCAAGAAGTTAGGTCCACTATTTGGCCAAAAAGTGGAACTGTTTTTCCTATTTTTTCAAAATTGCCCTATTTGAGATGAACATTTGAAGAACATAGAGATTGAATCTTAAAAAAAGTCAATAATAAAAGTTGTAGTAATTGAAGTGTACTTTCCAAATATGTACTTTATTTTAATACCCAGATGTTAAATTTTCATTTTCAATAATAGGCTTTACTAAAACCCACATTTTAAAAGTCCTTGTTTCAGGAACATACCAATCATGTGTATGCCAAGAAAAAATTTGATCTAAATGAAACTATTTCTCTGAATCCTTTTGGTAAATAGTATTTAACTTAGTTAAGATTGATGACAATATGTTTTTGTATTTTTTTACTAAATTTTTTTTATCGTTAATTTTTTATTAGGAATAATTCCATTTTAAAAGCGTCTTGTGTATGAAAAGCATAATTTGACCTAAGCATATGATTTTTTAATTATATTTTTAAAAAAATTATGTAGATTTGTCTCTAGTTTGGTGTCATATAATTATTTTTACAACAAACTTTCAAATAAAAAAGTTATTAAAATAATAAAATGTCATGTTCTCTAGAGATTTGTAGACCTTTTTCAGTAGAAATTCAATTAAAAATAGAAAAATTAATCAAACATATAAAATTTACATATTTTGAATTTGCATAGTTTGATTTATAATTATTATTATTTTCATAAAAAATTTTGCAGAAAACTCAATCCGATTTGTGTCCAAAGTGTAAAAACTATCTGCAAATTGAAATGGCCTCCAACATTTAGGTCAAACTAGATCCAAAGCTCAGGGTCGGTTGACCAAGACATTTCCAAAGCTAAACCTAAAGAAAATTTAGAGGGAAATTTTCAAAATTAGAGAAGCAAGGTCACACCATTCCTAAAGTGTATGTTTGGAATCAGATTTCCTAGAAATGGGGCCCTGCTTTAAAATAGGGTAACAATTCAAAAATGAAACGTCACCTTGTTTTGAAACACACTAATGTTTCAAAAATAAAACTTCACCCCATTTTAAAATGGGGCCACATTTTTTTATCATTTAAAATAAATTTAAAAATAATGTAATCTAATCTATCAAACATGTCTACATGTAAATAATCAATCTAAAATAATCTAATCTAATCTAATCTATCAAACATCTACATGTAAAAAATAATCTAATCTCACTATTACATTTGAGACCTTTTTTTGACTACCGAATGTCTGAATTTAGACAGTATATTGTCGATTGAGTGACAACACCTGGTGTCGCAGTTTTGCAGTCAGAAAAATTGACAGTTTTGTTAGGCGTCGTAATTACGACACTCTTAGCTATCGCAAAAAGTGGGTGCCAACAAAGAGAACCTATCATCGCACCTATTTGTGGCCGTCTATATTGTGATGCCTAACCGTCGCAATAAATACAAATGATGACAACCCATCAGAATAGTCCAACGGGTAGCCGTCGTTTGTAACCTGTTCACCGATGGAAATGCTATTAATGCAACGGATATCTGTCGCAAGATTATGATGGATGTGCGTCATTTATGGTTTGTAATGACGACTATGCTGTACATACAACAGACATGCATTGGACATTTAGGACGAATATCCGTCATTTATGATTTTTTCCAACAGCGATGCTGTTAATGCGATGACTGTATGTCAGATGTTTGTGACAGATACTGATCGATGTTGTGAGGTCATTGTAGTTATGACAACAATCAATTTTTTTTAAAAAATATATATATTTGTCAATTCAGAATGATGTTCTTGTAGATCTGGTTCCTTCTCATGATTTGGTTATGGATCATTCAAAGATAACTTTGCAATAGATTCGGTAGTGGGTCATGGATTATTGAGTCAAGTCTAGAGACTTGGATTTCAAATGGATCCTATCGAATCAAGACTTGTGACAGTGATGGCTCTAGCACAAGAAGCTAGTGTGACGATCAGAGATGCATTCTTCCTGATGTGTTCATGGGATATATGCGGACCTGATTGCATTCAGATCTGATTCAAGTGATTTCTTGACTTCTTTGGTCTGAATTTGATGTGCTTTGTTCCTATGGAGTGTAGCAATGACTTGAATTGGAGTTGGATTAGACTGTGCATTGATCGGCTTGAAGATAGAATCAAGCTACTCTTTGTGTTGTTGTTGAGACCAGGTTGTGACAGATCGCTGGGATCGTCTACCATTTTTGCCATAGTTTTGAATGAGTTAGGTGTGATGTCGAGAGAGTGACGTGCAGAACTTGCACATTAGAGATTCATAGATCGCTATGGTGTCTGTGATGACTTGGGAGAAGTCTTCTTCTTGGTGAACTGAGCTGAGAGACTTAGATTATAGAAAGTGGATCATTTGATGTGACTTATGAGACATTGAAATGTGGTTTGATTGACCCACTGAAAGTATTGACATCCAGTATTTCCTTGACAATACCAAATGTACATCAGTTCTTCATAAAATGATTAGTTGTCACATTATTTTAAAACATAAAATATAATTATGTATCCTGATCTTTTTCCTATTTGGACAAACCCAAAATTGATGCCCACGATTACTTGTTGTGTGTGACATCTTCAACATGCATGGGCCAACACCGCATTGACACATAGGCACATTGACCGAAGTCATCGATGCTATTTCAACAAATATTGCATTATCACAAATATTGCATTGTCATTATTTTGTTCATTCATACTAATTATAATTACAATAAAAAGAAACATACTAATGTAGACTTGCACATTTTTTTGGCTAAGTCGAAGTCTTTAGTTTAAATCACTAGACACTCAAAACAAAATCACAAACCAAAGACAACCATGCAATTATAAAGAAAGGTAATTTGCTATATAATAGGAGTGATATATTTTAATGGAAACACTTAATGAGAAGGATTCCTATATAATAGGAGGAGTGATATATTTTAATGGTAGTGGACATAGAAATTGCAGTGAAACTCTCTAATTTATTATTGTAAGCGAACATAGAAATTACAGTGTAAGTAGTAGGATGATTGTTCATCAGCTCACTGTTTAATATCTGGCCAGGCCATGTAAATGGTACCAAGCCAACCCAATCAGCCCAATGTATTGTTTCATGTTTATCTTTGTCAAATACACTCATTCACCATTTTGTTCTTGTTCTTCACACTTTTTATTGCATCAAAAGTAATTGTAAACAATGATTCAAAGAAAAAAGAAACAACTACAATAGATCAGACCCCAAAAGAATACATTCAACTACAATAGCTCACATTCTCAATGAAATAAATAGTGTATAAAACAATATATGGTGCACAACAGCATCAAGCATGCAATGACAACAATAACATTGCATGATAAAATTCAATACTCTTAGTTTTTATTCAAATCTATTCGAAACTCCTATCAGCTCATTGTCCAATAGCTAAACTAACCTATGACTTCAAAGGAGGAATTATGAAATATAGTTGTAGGTAGTTATCTCTTCTATAATGATGGAGGAGTCAAAGGTAATGATCAATGAGGTTGCTGCTATTAGATCATACATTAATACACATACTATTTTGACAGCAATAACATTGCATGATGCCAGAGCTCAAATTCAAAATAGTAAGTGTATTATTTTATTACTGATGTCCCTATTTTATCTAATAGCATCAATATAAAAAATAGAGCACCGGCCAATCAAATAAGGGGTCATGGGACATTTATGACTGCGCATCCCTCTACTCATCTCTTCAGTTTTTTTTTTCATAGATTTCACCATTTGACGTTCCTTTTCAGTAAGAGATGGATGGAAATATTCATGACTCTCGGAAGAATGGTCTGCATACAAATAAAAACTTATGGTTATTCAAATGGTAAGTTCAGAGTTTCCCATAATTTGGGAGAAACTAGTTTGGAAAGACTTCAATCTTTCATTGAGGGAAAGGATTTTACTTACATTGAGAAGAAACCTTAGGTTTTTTTACGTCATTTTCAGCATCTTCTGTTGATTTTATTTTCAACTCAATAGATAATTTTCTGTTCATCAAGTGATCAGAACTCATCGGAATAGCACTTGTGTAAGGATCAGAGCATTTCCTCTGTGACTCAAAATCACTCTAGATCTTCTCAGAATGAAAAATAGAAATATCTTTTTCACAACCATTGCTTACCGAAAAGGACCGTCAGATGGTGAAATCTACAAAAACAAAAACTAAAGAGATGAGCAAAGGGATGCACAGTCATAATGTTTCTATCAGACGTCCTATTAACGCAACAGAAAAGAAAATGACCCTAGAGGCTACTAAGTCTTTTGAATTAGAAAACCCCTTTGGCTTAGTAATTAATGAGGTTGCTGCTATTAGATCATACATTAATACACTTACTGTTTTGAATTTGAGCTCAGGCATCATGCAATGTTATTGTTGTCATTGCATGATTGTTGTTGTTGTGCACCATATATTTTTTTATACACATAGAACAATAGATTTGGGGACTTAGACTTATGTTCAATCCTTAGTAATGGTTTGGGGAACTAATTACTAGATGAGTGACTACAATACCCTAGTTTGCATTATTAGATGATCTTGTTTAATTTGTGTTCATTTCATGCAAAGATACATGTAAAGGAAAATAAATCTTTGCATCTAAAGATAAATAAGAGGATGAAGATAAATAATAAGGGTGCCAAACATTGCCTGAAGTGATAAATTTTTGACCCGCGTATGAATTTAGTGTGCCCCTGTGTGATCCAGAACCTGCAAAGAAAAGAGAGATGGGGGTTAGATAAAAAATATCTAAGCAATGAATGGCATCCTATTACTGATCCTCATCTACAATTATGCATGTGCATAGTCAAGCCATACACTTCTAAAATAAAAACCAAGCTCATAGTCTCAATGAAATAAAGAGTGTATAAAATAATATATGGTATACAACAGCAGCAAGCATGTAATGACAACAATCCCTATTTTATTACTAATGTCCCTATTTACATTTTTTCATCAAATGACCCAAAAACATCTAGAATGGTCCTATATGGTTAATAATAGCCAACTTTCAGAAGAATATAAATGAATGCAAACATACATAAGTGGATGAACATAAATAATGAAGGTCCTATATGGACGGTTCTAATGCTTTTCCATTACAACAATTGAGCATTCATCATTTGGTATATGAACAACTAAAAAACATGCAGACATCCAGACATGTGTACTATGAGCTTTCATGCAACAAATGGGCTTGTGATGATTTTCACAATAGTACATGTGTTGCAAGGAAAGCTCATAGTACTACTTAGGAAAATAAGAATGCTCATCACCTGTGCATATCAGAGTTGATCAGAGAAGGTATATGCACAAAAAAACAAATTTTATTATTGATGTCCCTATTTACATCTTTTCATCAAATGACCCAAAAACATCAAGAATGGTCCTATATGGTCACTAATAGCCAACTTTCAGATGAATATGAATGATTGCAAACATACATAAGTGGATGAACATAAATAATGAAGGTACCAAACATTTCTTGAAGTAATGAAGCATTGACCCAGAGTTCAATCCAGTATATGATCCAAAACCTGCAAGGAAGGAAAAGATGGGGTTAGATCCAAAGGATCTAAGCAATGCCTGGCACCCTATTACTGATCCTCATCTACAATTATGCATGTGCATAGTCAATCTATACACTTCTAAAATGAACTATGGTACAGAACATGGGTGTGTGCTAATGTGATTCAAAAGCTATTATGCAATATTGTTTTATTTATTGAGATAAGGATATCTTAATTCTACAAGAATAAATGTTTTGAGAAATATTTGAATTTAATTTTGACAATAACATGAGGAGTGATATATTTCAAGCTTCAACGAGACTTCATACCATGCAGTGTTTGTAGATTACGTTCAATGCATTATTTACACTTGTATTGGTGGGAAAACTCTTGATATTAATCCAATAATAGGAAATATTAATCCAATAACAAGAAATACATTAAAAATGCCAAGTTCATGGTCTCAATGAAATAAACAGTGTATAAAACAATATATGATGCCCGAGCTCAAATTTAAAATAGTGAGTTTATTAATATATGTATGATCTAATAGAAAGAACCTCATTGATCATTACCTTTGACTCCTCCATCATTATAGAAGAGATAACCGCCTACAACTATATTTCATAATTCCTCCTTTGAAGCCATAGGTTAGTTTAAAATGGAGAAAGTATATAGACTCACCAATTTAATCCCAAAATTTCATAACATTGCATTCTTGTTGCTGTTATGGTGCACAACAGCAACAAGCATGCAATGACAACAATAACATTGCATGATTCCTGAGCTCAAATTCAAAATAGTAAGTGTATTATTTTATTACTGATGTCCCTATTTTATTACTGCTAAATTTTGGGGTAAAACCTTGCAAGTCTTACACAGACTCAACAACATGGTAGCATTGATCCAATAGTAGAAAATACATTACAAATGCCAAGCTCACAGTCTCAATGAAATAAATAGTGTATAAAACAATATATGGTGCACAACAACAGCAAACATGCAATGACAACAATAACATTCCATGATGCCTAAGCTCAAATTCAAAATAGTAAGTGTATTAATGTATGTTTGCATGATGCCAGATATTAAATAGTGAGCTCATGAACAATGCCAATATTAAACAGTGAGCTCATGAACAATGTATGGTGCCCTGGCTTGCAGCTTGCGAGCCATCAAGACATTTCCTCATGAAATGATCATAAACGGGGAGTACCACATAGTGAATATCAACACCAAAAAAAAATAAAGAGAGATCAAACACTTCACACAATGCCTTGAAGGTAATAGAAATGATGCCCTAGCTCTCAAAGCTCATGGGTCATCGAGCATTCTAAATGCTAAGATGTAAACAATGCCACTGAAATTGATTTAATGAGAAGACAAAGCTTGAATGCCTACCTCCCAAATGAAAAGATGTAAACAATTCCAGCATTAAACAATGAGCTCATAAACAATGTATGATGCCCTAGCTTGCAGTGCGCGAGCCATCAAGACATTTGCTCATGAAATGATCATAAACAGGGAGTACCACATTGTGAATATCAACAACAAAACAAATAAAGAGAGATCAAACACTTCACACAATGCCTTGAAGGTAATAGAAATGATGCCCTAGCTCTCAAAGCTCGTGGGTCATCGAGCATTCCAAATGAAAAGATGTAAACAATGCCAGTATTAAACAGTGAGCTCATGAACAATGTATGATGCCCTAGCTTGTAGCCCGTGAGCCATCAAGATATTTCCTCATGAAATGATCATAAACAGGGAGTACCACATAGTGAATATCAATAGAAAAACAAATAAAGAGAGATCAAACACTTCACACAATGCCTCGAAGATAATAGAAATGATGCCCTAGCTCTCAAAGCTCGCGGTTCATTGAGCATTCTAAATGAAAAGATGTAAACAATGCCATTATTAAACAGTGAGCTCATAAACAATGTATGATGCCCTAGCTTGCAGCCTGCGAGCCATCAAGACATTTCCTCATGAAATGATCATAAACAAGGAGTACCACATAGTGAATATCAACAACAAAACAAATAAAGAGAGATCAAACACTTTACACAATGCCTTGAAGGTAATAGAAATGATGCCCTAGCTCTCAAAGCTCGTGGGTCATTGAGCATTCCAAATGAAAAGATGTAAACAATTCCAGTATTAAATAGTGAGCTCATGAACAATGTATGATGCCCTAGCTTGCAGCGCGTGAGCCATCAAAATATTTCCTATCCTCATGAAATGATCATAAATGGGGAGTACCACATAGTTAATATCAACAACAAAACAAATAAAGAGAGATCAAACACTTCACACAATGCCTTGAAGGTAATAGCAATGATGGCCTAGCTCTCAAAGCTCACGGGTCATCAAGCATTCCAAATGCAAAGATGTAAACAATGCCAGTATTAACATTCATATTTTTCCATTAAATCAACAAATGCCATCAAAATGAAATTGAGTTAATGAGAAGACAAAGCTCAAATGCCTACCTCAAGTCATGGCTGCCATATAAAGATCAAATGCTAAGGAACTATGTTATAAAATTTCATGCCAAATTTCAAGGCATCAAATTTTATAACTGTAAATATATTTTCTTCGACTCCCCCACATTGTAAACTCAATTCTAAGGAGAAAAAAGTATGATGTTAAAAAGTATGAAATTTCATGCCTTGAAATTTTATAACATAACTCCTTAGCAGCTGCCATATGAAGAGCAGTGCAAGGTGGCAACTTTCCCATTTTACCACTAGTTAGGGCCCTCTTTTACCATGTTTTAGGAGCTTTATGTTTTTTTTTTAAGTGAAGACAAAGATTATCTTAATTTGTTATCTTTAATTTTTATTCATTTTATGATTTAAAAAATTGAAATAAAAATATAAACTTTTGAGAAACTTTTACATCTTTTCATCAAATGACCCAAAAACATCAAGAATCGCCATATATGGTCACTAATAGCCAACTTTTAGAAGAATATGAATGAGTGCAAACATACATAAGTGGATGAACATAAATAATGAAGGTACCAGATATTGCTTGATGTAATGAAGTGTTGATCGGGGTTCAATCCAGTATGCTCTTGTATGATCCAAAACCTACAAGGAAGGAAAAGATGGTGTTAGATCCAAAGGATCTAAGCAATGCCTGACACTCTATTACTGATCCTCATCTACAATTATGTATGTGTGTAGTCAAGCCATGCACTTCTAAAATGAACTATGCTATAGAACATGGGTGTGTGTTAATGTGATTCAAAAGCTATTATGCAAGATTGTTTTATTTATTGAGATAAGGATATCTTAATTCTACAAGAATAAATGTTTTGAGAAATATTTGAATTTAATTTTGACAATAACATGAGGAGTGATATATTTCAAGCTTCAGCAAGATTTCATACCATGCAGTGTTCGTAGATTACGTTCAATGCATTATTTACAATTGTATCGGTGGGAAAACTCTCGAAAACGTGCAAAAGAGATTGAATTCAACCATGTTGTTTACATGACACATGTAGCTTACCTCCAGCCTAAATCAGTGTTGCATACAAATTTGTGGACGCTGCGTGGTATGAAGCCTCATTGAAGCTTGAAAATGATAAGCATTATGATGTTGAGGTATGGTGTGATAAGCACAAGTATAGTTTCTCATAAGCTGCTATTGGTATAATTTTTATTTTTTTCAATAGTTGTAGAATCCAACTTCTCCTATACTTACACATATGTATACATTTTTGGGTTGGCTTTAATGTCATGTAAATTTGAGTGAAATGGTAATAATATTACTGATGTCCCTATTTGATGTGGCACTCCCCGTTTATGATGAAATAGACAAAGATCGAATGCCTACCTCAAGTGCCAGTGCCCTCTTCCCCCATGGTGTTGGCCTCTTCATGCATGCCAAAATTCAATGCCCTCTTCACGCCATGCAAAAGTGCAGTGTCATCTTTACGGTAGCTCTTCGAATTCACAAATTACAAATGACACTTTCTTTTTCTTTTTTTTTGTTTATAACCAAATGGGTGTCCAACATTTAATGCATTATTACTTCATCACGATGATAAAAATTTTATTGGCTTGAAGCACATAGAATGTGGGTAGATGCATTGAATCACCACTTGCATTCTATTTTGATGAAGAGGAACTATGTTATAAAATTTCAAGGCATGAAATTTTATAACTGTACATATATTTTATGAGTATAACTATACAATAGAAGAGAACCCACATGCCTTGGTTGTTATTGGTCTATGAAAGGTTTTGGTTTGCCTTTCCCAATTGAAATGTCATCCTAAGATTCAAAGGGACTATAGTACTAGTGAGGGCACCTAGGTACGGATGTTTAATACCTAGTGTTCCTAAATTTTGGCTTGTAGTGGCCTTAGCCAAGCCACTAGGTTAGGGAGAAGCCTATTTGGTCTCTCTAGGTGTGCTAGCTAGTGTTTTTTCTTCTTTGTTCTTTTGAGTCCTTGGTGTGTCTTTTGGAGCCTGGTTGCAGTAGTCTTAGCCAACTTTACTAGGATGCCTATCATAGGACAGTGTTCTAAAGTTGAACAAATGGCCTCTTTAATGTTTTAGAGGTTTGAAAATGGCCTTTATGAACCTTACTCAATCAAGGATTGAGTGCTTTTGAGGTGTGTGTAGGTGGTTTGTCTATCCACCAAAAGTTGCTTGACAACTTTGAAAGTTGTCATGATAGTTTTTCTTGCAAAAGCATGTAATCGACTCAAGAGATAGCTAACCCGATACATGGGCCCTAACACCAAGGAGGGAGCTATTTAAGCTTTGAAAACCATAATTTGAGGCATAGGGAAGAGTGCAGTATGGAGAGAAAACTTTTGGTTGCAATTAGACTATGTAACTAGTTTTCCTTTGACATAGATAGACATTTTTGCGTTGACAGAGATAAGAAATGGATTGAATATCCAAATGTAATGTTTGCATGTGATGATTGTTAATTTTTTTGAATTCCTAGGATAGTTATTTCGTATTTCATTTCAGTTTTGAGTTAGTCTTCATAGTTTTCTTTATTTTGGCCTGTCTCGGGTTACTACTGATAGAGCTTTGAATAATGGAGTGCTAGAGCACTCTCCCACCATACAATCTATATGGATCTATGGGATTTGTGTCTAGACTCCTTGTAACATATTTTTTGCAAATGAGGGGCCCTAGAAAGTTCAGGATGTATCTATAAACTGATGCCCTGGGCAAGCTATTAGTGTTTGGTTAGGGGTCAGTGTGCTATTGCAGAGTAGATGGAGTGATTGAGGGTGCTCAAAGCCTCAATCAAATGATGTAGAGGGGAGGTCAGATGCATGATCAAGCATCTCCAATTTAGAGAGAGCTTGGGGGATTGTGGATATAAGGGAAAATACTAAACCCTCACTGTTACAGATAGTGAGCTACCAAACCCTCATTTATAGCCCCATTTTTAGCAGGCCTTGTATGGACAATATAGGAAAAGGAAACCAACAGAATCTTAAAGCCCTCCCAAAAGGGTATTCAAATCCATAATTAGTTGGATTCTTTTCTCAAAGAAGTTCGGAGTTATTAGCAAAAAAAGGTCAATTAGGCCTACTAAACCTAGTAGCCTTTTTAGGCCAGACAACATACAAAACTTTTTAGAAGGGACAGAGAGGTTCCTAGAACAATGAACTTTATCATATTCTTGGTTTCAGACTGAATGGAGAAAGGAGGAGTTTGAAACTTCTTAGAAGGGGAGTAGGATAGAACCCTTAAGGCTAGGAGATTAACCTCTTTGATTCTAGGAGGGCCTAGGACAAAGTTATAGCAAGGTCTATGTAACATCAAGTACCCTAGTTTCCATTATTAGATGATCTTGTTTAGTTTGTGTTCATTTCATGCAAAGATACATGTAAAGGAAAATAAATTTTTGCATCTAAATATTACATGTATATATATGAAAAATAACTTGTATATACTATACAAGGAAAATAACTTTTAGAAGAAAATGCAAGAGTACAGGCATACATAAGAGGATGAACATAAATAATAAGGGTGCCATACATTGCCTAAAGTGATAAATTTTTGACCCGGGTATGAATCTAGTGTGCCCCTATGTGATCCAGAACCTGCAAAGAAAAGAGAGATGGGGGTTCGATAAAAATTATCTAAGCAATGAATGGCATCCTATTATTGATCCTCATCTACAATTATGCATGTGCATAGTCAACCCATACACTTCTGAAAGAAAAACCAAGCTCACAGTCTCAATGAAATAAACAATGTATAAAACAATATATGGTGCACAACAGCAGCAAGCATGCAATGACAACAATAACATTGCATGATGCCCAAGCTCAAATTCAAAATAGTAAGTGTGTTAATGTATGATCTAATAGCAGCAACCTCATTGATCATTACCTTTCAGTCTTCCATCATTATAGAAGAGATAACTACCTACAACTATATTTCATAATTCCTCCTTTGAAGTATATATATATCAAGTATAATTATGAGTTTACATCATATATTTAGTCTTAATAAAATCTTATAAAACAACATAAAACTAACCCAAAATACTTTTTCTTAATAAAACAATATATTTATTTTTAATAAAATAATACACTTACTGTTTTGAATTTGAGCTCAAGCATCATGCATTATTTATGAGATCACTATTTGATTACCAGCCAATCAAATAGGGACATGAGGTGCTCAAATAGTGAGCTCATAAACAATGCATGATGCCCTAGCTTGCAGCCCACAAGCCATCAAGACATTTCCTCATGAAATGATCATAAACGGGGAGTACCACATAGTGAATATCAACAAAAAAAAAAATAAAGAGAGATCAAAGACTTCACACAATGCCTCAAAGGTAATAGAAATGATGCCCTAGCTCTCAAAGCTCGCGGGTCATCAAGCATTCGAAATGAAAAGATGTAAACAATGCCAGTATTAAACAATGAGCTCATGAACAATGTATGATGCCCTAGCTTGCAGCCTGTGAGCCATCAAGATATTTCCTCATGAAATGATCATAAACGGGGTGTACCACATAGTGAATATCAATGCCAAAACAAATAAAGAGAGATCAAACACTTCACACAATATATGTTGTTTTATAAGATTTTATTAAGACTAAATATATTGTTGTATGAGCTCATTGTTTGAGCACCTCATGTCCCTATTTGATTGGTCGGTGCTCTGTTTGTTATATTGTAGTTGTTTCTTTTTTCTTTGAATCATTATTTACAATTACTTTTGATGCAATATTTGTGTGAAGAACAAGAACAAAATGGTGAACGAGTGTATTTGACAAAGATAAACATGACACATTTTGTTGGGCTGATTGGGTTGGCTTGGTACCATATACATGGACTGGCCAGATATTAAAGAATGAGCTCATGAACAATGTATGATTCCCTAGCTTGCAGTCTGTGAGCCATCAAGACATTTCCTCATGAAATGATCATAAACGGGGAGTACCGCATAGTGAATATCAACACCAAAATAAATAAAGAGAGATCAAACACTTCACACAATGCCTTGAAAGCAATAGAAATGATGCCCTAGCTCTCAAAGCTCATAGGTCATCAAGCATTCCAAATGAAAAGATGTAAACAATGCCATTATTAAATAGTGAGCTCATGAACAATGTATCATGCCCTAGCTTGCAGCCTGCGAGCCATCAAGACATTTCCTCATGAAATGATCATAAACGGGGAGTACGCACATAGTGAATATCAATAGAAAAACAAATAAAGAGAGATCAAACACTTCACACAATGCCTTGAAGGTAATAGCAATGATGCCCTAGCTCTCAAAGCTCACAGGTCATCAAGCATTCCAAATGAAAAGATGTAAACAATGCCAGTATTAAACAATGAGCTCCTGAACAATGTATCATGGCCTAGCTTATAGCCCACGAGCCATCAAGAGATTTCCTCATGAAATGATCATAAACAGGGAGTATGCACATAGTGAATATCAATAGCAAAACAAATAAAGAGAGATCAAACACTTCACACAATGCCTTGAAGGTAATAGCAATGATGCCCTAACTCTCAAAGCTCATGGGTCATCGAGCATTCCAAATGCTAAGATGTAAACAATGCCACTATTAACAATGCTAAGATGTAAACAATGCCACTGAAATTGATTTAATGAGAAGACAAAGCTTGAATGCCTACCTCAAGTGCCAATGGCCTCTTCCCACATGGTACCGACCTCTTCGCGCACACCAAACTCAAATGCACTCTTCGCACCATGCAAAAGTGCAGTGGCATCTTCGTGGCAGCTCTTCAAATTCACAAATTACAAATGACACTTTGTTTTTCTTTCTTTTTTGTTTATAACCAAATGGGTGTCACAATTAAGATGATTGCATCGCTATTATGACACCGTTGGGGGCACTTGCAAAAAAACAAACACAAATTGTAGTGGCATCGCAAATTGGCGTTGAAATTCGACCTCAAATGTTGTAGTGTCTATATAAAAAATAACATAATCTAATCTATCAAGATCATGTACATGTAAAAATAATGAGCATATACTTAACTAATGTTTTCTAAAGTGTCCTAAAGGGTCCTAAGGGGTCCTAGGGCCCATTAATGTGTCCTAGGACCCCTTATGACCCCTTACGACTCATTACCATACACTAATGTATGGTAAGAGGTTATAAGGGTTTGTAAGGGGTCCTTTATGACCCCTTACTATATATTAGTGTATGGTAAGGATTTGAAGGGGTCCTAGGACACATTAATGTTCCCTATAACCCCTTGAGACCCCTAACAAGTCCTTAGGCTCACGTACCATACATTAGTGTATGGTAAGGGGTCATAAGACACATTAATGTTCCCTAGGACCCCTTAAGACCCCTTACAACTACTTAGGACCCCATACCATACATTAGTGTATGGTAAGGGTTCTTAAAGAGTCTTAAGGGGTCCTAGAACACATTAATGTTCCCTAGGACCCCTTAAGACCCCTTATGACCCATTATATCCCATAATATATGGTAAGAGGTCATAAGGGATCATAAAAATGTTGTAAGAGATCCTTAGGAAATATTAATGTGCCCTAGGACCCCTTTAAGAGTCCTTAGGACATACTAATGTTCCCTAGGACCCCTAAAGAGTCCTTAGGACACATTAATGTTAAGGGGTTGTAAGGGGTCCTAAGGAATATATGACTTCTTACCATACATTGGTGTATGATAAGTGGTACTAAGGGGATGTAAGGGGTCCTCAGATGTCCTAGGACTCCATATGACTTCTTATGAACCCTTACCATACACCAATGTGCATGGTAATGGGTCCTAAGGAGTAGTTAGGGGTCCTAGGGCACAATAATATGGCCAAAGACCTCTTATGACCCCTTAACATACATCTTAGGGGTTGTAAGGGTTGTTAAGGGGTCCTAGGACACATTAATGTATATAAGGACCCATTAAGACCCCTAACATATATTCTTAGGAATCCTAAAGGGTCCTAAGGGGTCATAAGGGGCCTTAAAACACACTAATGTGTCTTAGGACCCTTTACGACCCCTTAGGTCCCATTACCATACACAAATGTATGGTAAGGGGTTGTAAGGGGTGGTAAGAGGTCCAAAAACCCCTTGACCATACATATTAGGGGTTGTAAGGGTTTTTAAGGGGTCCTATAACACATTAATGTGTTTGAGGACCTCTTATGGCTCCTTACAACTCCTTAAGGGACACTTTAAGACCCATAAGATGAATTATTAGGGATCTTAAAGGGTTATAAGGGGTCTAAGGACACATTCATATGTCCTACCACCCCTTAAAACATCTTAGAACACTTTAGGAACCCTTAGATGTATTCATTGGGATCCTAAAGGGTCATAAGGGATCATAAGGGGTCTTAGGACACAATAATTTATCCTATGACCGTTTAAAATCCCTTAGTACCATTTACAATGCACAAACATATGGTGAGGGGTTATAAGGGGCTCTAGGACCCCTTACCATACATCTTAGGGGTTGTAAGTATTGTTAAGGGGTTCTAAGAAACATTAATGTGTCTGAGGACCCCTTAAGACCCCTTACAACCCTTATGACACTTTAGGACTCCTAATTGGTATTCTTAGGGATCCTAAAGGGTCCTAAATTATCTTAGGACACATTAATCAATCATAGGAACCCTCTCTCTTTAGACCCCTTACCATACACAAATATATGGTAAGGGGTGGTAAGGGGTCCTAGGACTATTTACTATATATATTAGTGCTTGTAAGGGTTGTTAAGGGGTCCTAAGATATATTAATGTGATTGAGGGCCCCTGAAGACCCTTTAAAATACCTTAGAACCCTTTGTGACCCCAAATATGTATTTCTAGGGATCCTAAATGATCATAAGGGGTCTTAGGACACATTAATGTGTCCTAGGACCCCTTACGACCCCTTACCATGCACAAATGTATGCTAAGGAATTGTAGGACCCATTACCATACATCTTAGGGGTTGTAAGGGTTTTTAAGGTGTCTTAGGACACTTTAATGTGTCTGAGGACCCCTTAAGTCCCCTTATGACCCTTTACAAACCTTTAGGACCCCTAAGATGTATTCTTAGGGATCCTAAAGGTTCTTGAGGGGTCTTATGATACATTAATGTGTCCTGGGACCCCTTTCCATACATTTATGGGTTGTAAGGGTTGGTGAGTAGTCCTATCACATATTGATGTGTCTAAGGACCCCTTAAGACCTATTACAACCCCTAATATGTATGGTAAGGGGTCCATCCAGAATTTATTGTGCTATAATTGGACCAAATGTGTCCTAATGGGTCTTAATTTGTTATTGTTGGTCCTCACATGTCCTAATAGGTTTTATGGGTTTGTAGGACCACTTAGGTCTTATGGGGTCCTAGGACCACTTAGGACCAATTAGTACCCCTTAGGACACTTATTATGCAATAGGACCAATTATGTATGATAAGGGTCTTAATGTGTCCTAATATGTACTAAGGGGTCCTAAGACCACTTAGGACCCCTTAGGACACCTATCACACATTAGGACCCATTAGTACCCATTATGTATCATAAGGGTTGTAATTGGTCCTAAGGCATCTTAAATTGTCCTAATGGGTCTTAGGGGGTCATACAACCACTTATTACCAATTAGGACCCATTAGGAAACTTGTTACACATTAGGACCCATGTTCTAAGAGGTCTTAATTGGTCCTAGAGTGTTCTAATAAGACCTAATGTATCCTAACAAGTATTAATTTGTTGCAATGGGTCCTAATGTGTCCTAATAGGTCTTAAGGTGTCCTAGGACCATGTAGAAACAATTAGGAACCCTTAGGACACTTATTAAGCAATAGGACCCATTATGTATCAAAAGGGTCCTAATGAGTTTTAATGGGTCCTAATGTGTCTTAATATGTTGTAATGGGTCTTAATGGGTTCTAATGGGTCTTAAGAATTCCAAGGTTCCCTTAGTACCAGTTAGGATTATTGGGAAAATAGTCAGCGCTCCCCTCAGGATTCATGACATGGCTTAACCACCTCCTATGTCTTCTATAAGTCTAGTGGTTGTATCAAGCATTAATAGGTCGATATTTTGGTGCAATGATAACTACTACTTGTTACAAGTGGTATTAGAGCTTGGTCACATGTTTGAATCCCCTAGGGTAATGCTGAGGGGGAGATTGTTGTAAAAATGGTTAGCGCTCCCCTCGGGATTCATGACATGGCTTAACCACCTCCTGTGTCTTCTATAAGTCTATTGGTTGTATCAGGCATTAACAGGTCGATCTTTTGGTGCAATGGCAACTAGTACTTGTAAAAAGGATGTGATTACAACCCCTTAGGACACTTAGTATGAATTAGGACCCATTAGGACCTATTATGTATAATAAGGGTTGTAATGGGTCCTAAGGGGTCTTGGGAGTCCTAATGGGTCCTACGGGGTCAAAGGACCACTTAGGATCCATTATAGCCCCTTACAATATGTCAGGATCACATAGGACCCCTTAGTGTGTCATATGATAGGTAATGTGTTCTATAAGGTCCAAAGTTGTCCTAGGAAATTATAATGGGACTTAATGTGTCCTAACGGGTCTTAATTTGTTGCAATGAGTCCTAAGGAACCCTAGGACCACTTAGGACCCATTAGGACCCCTTATGATTCATTAGGATCACTTATAACCCCTTAGGACCCATTAGTGTGTCCTACGATGGTTAATGTGTTCTAAGGGGTTGTAATGGGACCTAATAGGACCCAAAGGGTACTAAGGGGTAATAATGGGTTCTCAAGGGTCATAAGACTCATTATTGAGTGTTAATAGGTTGTAAATGGTCTTAGGAAACATTAATAGGTTATAAGGGGTGCTGAATGGTCCTATGACCCATCAATGGGTTCAGGATCACTTATGACCGCTTATCCTAAATAATGAGTCCTTAGGGGTCCTAATGCATTGTAAGGCCTCATAAGACCCATTAATGAGTCCTAATAGGTTGTAAATGGTCTTAGGACACATTGATGTGTCATAAGTTGTACTAAATGCTCCTATGAGCCAATAATTGGTCCTATGATCACCTAGGACCCTTATCATACATAATGGGTCCTAAGGGGTCCTAATGCCTAGTACGGGGTTGTAGGACCCACTAGTACATTTTGCACCATTTTTTGATGCACTATTGGTCAAAGTTTCTACCCAACTTGGTTGAATGGTCGACCAATTGGTTCATCGCTATTATTTGCGTTGAAATAGTGACCCATTATTGAAACCATCGAATGATCAACTCCACTATTGGTAAAAAATGAGGGCAATCTAGGCTGAAAATAACATTGGCAAGTGTTAGTGTATTAGTCAATCTTTCGACCAATATAAATTAATATTGGTCAAAAACTTTGGTCGCTACGACTAGGATGCCAAACTTGCAATGGTCATATTTCAACCACATTTGGTCAAAATATTTAGTAGCTCCCACCAAGATGCCAAATTCGCGATGCCACATTTTGACACAGAATGGTTAATTTTAGACCAAACTTTCGACAAATGTGGGTCAAAATTTTGACGCAACGCGGAGTGTTTAAAAAAAATTGAAGATAAATATCCAAACTAATCACCAACGACATCCTGATTGGTGATTAGTCTAGATATTTATCTGCAAGTGTCCACACTCATTCTACTTCTTATTTCCAGTAGGTCCCTGCTCGTTCTATTTTCCAGACTACTTTGGGCTCTAGTAATCCATCTGCTCTGCTCTGTGTGAAACGATGGGTTTTTTCATTTTGTTTGAACTATTTGAGAGATAGGCTCTGACTGGTGATCTGTGAATTGGTAGAGCTTCCTCTTAGACACCCAAAACTCTTCAAATCTATTGGCGTGAAGCCCCCAAAGGGTATTTTTCTCTATGGGCCTCTTGGTTCTAGGAAAATCTTAATTGCTAGGGCAGTGGCAAATGAAACCGGTGCCTTCTTTTTCTATATCAATGGACCTGAGATCATGTCAAAGTTGGCTAGAGAAAGTGAAAGCAATCTTTGGAAGGCTTTTGAGGAGCCTAAGAAGAATGCCCTGTCCATTATATTTATTGATGAAATTGATTCTATAGCTCCCAAGAGGGAAAAAAGCCACAGTGAAGTTGAGAGGAGAATTGTTTCTCAACTTCTTACGCTTATGGATGGACTTAAATTGCATGCCCATGTTATTGTTATGGGAGAAACTAACCGACCAAATAGTATTGATCCAACACTCAGAAGGTTTAGAAGGTTCAACAGGGAGATTGATATTGGGGTTCCGGATGAAGTGGGCAGGTTGGAAGTGCTTCACATCCATAAAAAGAATATGAAGGTCTCTGATGATGTACGTATATTGGGGCCTTATTTTTTGTACTTCTATATCTAATGTTAAAAATTTATTGGATTTTGAAAGAATTTATTAATCTTTATGTTTCTTGATGGAGTATCTATTTATCTTTAGTTTTCTTGTTATAGGTTGATCTTGAAAAGATTGCTAAGGATACTCATGGATATGTTGGAGCAGATCTTGCTGCTTTGTGTACTGAGGCTGCGCTTTAGTGCATTAGGGAAAAGATGGATGTTATAGACTTAGAAGATGAGACAATAGATGTTGAGATTCTAAAGTCCATGGACGTTAGTAATGAGCACTTCCAAACTACTTTGGGCTCTAGCAATCCATCTACTAAAGCCATTGCTAACAAATGTCAGGCCAATTTCATTAGTGTGAAGGGCCTTGAATTGTTAACAATGTGGTTTGGAGAGAGTGAGGCTAATGTGAGGGAAATTTTTTATAAAGCTAGAGGATCAGCTCCTTGCATCCTATTTTTTGACAAGCTTGATTCTATGCTACACAAGTGTGTGGATTTTTTATGAGTGAAGTTCAAGTTGAGATAAATTTTGGGTAAATAAACTAAACATATATAGAACAAAAATATGAACAAAGTTGAGGATAATGAGTTGGGTTTTCTTAAATAAATGAATACCATCAACCCATTTACAAAATGCAAAAGTATATGCTAGCAATCTCCAACAATATCATGGTAAAAAGGACATTTAGTATTCGATGTAAAAGTCTTGCCTATATTTATTTTGTTCATTGCTTTCTTGACATGCACATCAGCCTCTATATCCACAATAAGTGTTTGAACTATCTCATGTCCATAGTTTGACATAGCATGTAAGCATAGAAATGAATGATTGAATCATATTGCATTCAAATTTCATCTTGTTTGATATTTAAGAGATATTTTATAGTAATCAATTGACAATACACATCAATAAATAAATGAAACTGATATGAATATATCAACCTTTTCAAGTTCTTCAACAACTTTAGCAACCTCATTCTTTTTCTTAAAGATATCATCCAGATTCATCTTTGGAACACTGGAATGAATAACTATAAATCATACATGGAAACAAGGTAGTTTATAAGAGCAGAGATATTATATGATAATACAAATCACATTAATCTAAAAGACTACTACACCATTTCGAAGATCATATCAATCAAATTAATTTGAATCCTCACAAGGCAAACATAACATTCAGGCATCCAAAAATAATGGATGCAAATTCACAAACTAATTTTCTAAAATCAAAATTTCATCATATAAGAGGAACTACCAATATTAATATATTATCTCACAAATAGATGCACATTCACAAATTAATTTTCTAGATTCAGCATTTCATCATATCAGAAGAACTACCAAAAACCTTTTGTGAGGGTATCAAGCATGCCGCTTGACTCCAAATATTTCCTGAAAGCTTCCTTCTTGGATTCATTTTCCAACCATATAAGGATGACAAGCATTGTCATAAAGCCTAAATGTTTAGTTCTTGTCATTGAATTCATGCATACAATCATCTACAATTGTAACACTAAAACAACTAATTTTTTAGCACATAAGGACTATTTGCTTAAGTAAATCCTAAAGGGATAGCAAGTAAATTTATTCACGTGGGTGTATTAGGCTATTAGCTATAGAATATCTATGCTACTTATAGATCCAACTGATATCTGATTTAACACTTCACCTACTCAAAAACACAAACCAATGAAATAATCCACATTAGGCCAAGGGAGGTTGACACATTCAATACGAGATTACTTACACAAAATGAAGCCGAATCATGCCAGACAATGATAATGAGAAGTTGACTATTGGCCCTTCTAGTTTTTTATTTGATAGTTGCTTGATAATGACACATTCAAAATGCACTTATGAGCAAAGACCTAGAATGAATGAAATTGATTAAATAATGAATGTGTGTTAGTTTGAGCTTCACTTGGTTTTGAGAATACTTTAATATTCTCTACTTAACAAGGCCAACCACATGAAGGTGGAAGCTCATCTAGCCTCAACCCCCCTCCCCCTAACATCAATCTAAATTCCCCATTAACATCTAATTACACACTTCATTCATCCATTTATGAACTATAACATTCAATCAATACAATCACATAACATTCATTAATATGATATAACATTCATTAATATGCAACACTAATCAAGAATTCATTAAGACATAACAATATTGATTAACATGACATATAATTCAATATTAATACACAACATTCATAGATAATTACTTAAAACAATGTTCTTTCATTATCCAACAAAGTTAATCAAACAAGTTTTATCAAAGAGCATATTTAACAAATCATTTCTTTTTTGGGTTTTTCTTAGATTTCTTATTTAGGTAAAGGCTGACAGGAGCATCAATATTATCTTCCTCCTCTTGTGGTTGTGATCTCAAATTATGATGCTTCCTCATGTCTTGAGGAGGAGGACGTTGCTGCACTAAAGGGGGGTCTGCTACAATAACAAGTAAATGGGTTAAATTTCCATACCTTTTTTAAGTTAATTACTTAAAACAACATTCATGGAGTTATTATGATAGTTTTACTAGTATTTTTGTCACAGTTTGATGTTTAGGATAGGGGAAAATCACCTGCAACAACAAAGGCAATAGCCGTAGATACATATGGTGATATCCTAGAAATCCCTAATATAATAAATATGGTGAAGAAAAAACTAAAAATACTCAATGCAGAAATTATTTCTATTTTGCATAATGCTAGTACCAGCCTCACCGCGATGTCCATGACCAGGTAATTGAGCAAGAAAAAAATCTTATAACAAGAACAAATACATATTTTAGTTCATGACATAAAAGAGTATAAATTATAAACCTTTATTGAAATTTTGTTATAACTAAAGATTCATTACTGCTTACTTCAAAATGACATGCTCACGCCATCAATTCATCTATCCTCTTCAGCATCTCCTCGGTTGGATTTTCAACTCCCAAAATAGTAATAATTTTTGCATTACTCTTTTTCTTCACCGTATTTATTATATTAGGGATTTGGGATATCCTCATCTGTATCTATAGCTATTGCCTCTATTGTTGTATGTGTTTTTCCCCTATCTAATATTTATCTTCAGGTGTCCACACTCATTCTGTTGGTTGTTACCAGCAGGTCACAATCGGTGATTGGGAGAGTCATATTTTTGCACCAGTCATGTAGTACAAGCACTAGAATTGAGTTTTTTGGCACGACTGGGAAATTTTTGTATATCAACATGTGATAGAGTTTTTTGCCCAAACTCTATTGCATGTTGATATAGAAAAACTTCCCAGCCTGTGCCAAAAAACTCAATTCTAGTGCTTGTACTGAGACCTTAAATTATTGAGCTTATCTTTGTTTTGAGAATAGTTTAATATTCTCTACTTAACAAGACCAACCACGAGAAGGTGGAAGCTCATCTGGTCCCTCCTAGTAGTCTCTACTGACCCTTTACAACATTTTAAGACCTCTAAGATGTATTCTTAGGGATCGTAAATGATCATAAAGGGTCATAAGGGGCCCTAGGACATAACAACTGAGAAACATAATTGTAGGCATCATGGTCACATTTTTTTGGAGACAACGTAATTGAGTGGTATACCCAGATGATGGAGAGCAACTTCTGCACCTCTGGTTCCAAGTTGTTCTCCATCCTATAGTGTCAACTTGGAATCAAAGATGTAGAAGTTGCACTCTATTTGGGTATACAACTCAATTTTCTTATCTCCAAAAAAATGTGACCATGATGCCTACAATTATGTTTGTCAGCTATTGTGAAATCCTCATCACCCTTAGCTGCCATCCTAAGCCCTTCTTCCCTCTCCAGTTCTTCAAGCCTCTGCAAGATATCTGGATCATTAAAGTCTGCAACATTGTGTCCATCCATGATCTCAAGAATATCATCTTCTTTCCACTCTTCATTTGCTAAAATATACTGCTTCTTCAAGCTTGTAGAGTAGTCTCTAGTGGTTGCAAATCAATAGTATTACAAACTACAATAAGAGGCTTAGTAAGTCTAATTTAATTTATCTTTGGACCGAGACCTTAAATTATTGAGCTTCTCTTTGTTTTGAGAATAGTTTAATTAACATTCTCTACTTAACAGGGCCAACCATGTGAAGGTGGAAGCTCATTTGGCCCCTCCTAGGAGCCTCTTATGACCCTTTATGATATTTTAAGACCTCTAAGATGTATTCTTAGAGGTTGTAAATGGTTGTAAAGGGTCATAAGGGGTCCTAGGACACAAAAACTAAGAAACATAATTGTATGCATCATGGTCACATTTTTTTGGAGACAACATAATTGAGTGGTATACCTAGATGATGAAGAGCAACTTCTGCTCCTCCGATTCCAAGTTGACACTACGCGATCCAAAGACCATAGATAAGGAATAAATTTAGAGAGCGGAGGAGGGCCATAATGAAAAAAATAATACAGGACAAACCTCAAGTTAAATGAGGCAACTGCAAACATTTTAATAGAATTTTATTATTAAATAATGAAATTTTCATAGAGGGGGCTTAGAACACTATAATATGCAAATTTCATTATTTAATAATAAAAATGTATTAAAATGTTTGCAGTTGCCTCATTTAACTTGAGGTTCATCCTGTATTATTTTGGTCATTATGGTGCTCTTCCTCTCTCTAAATTTATTCCTTAGCTATGGTCTTTGGATCCCACAGTGTCAACTTGGAATCAAAGGAGCGGAAGGTGCTCTCCATTGTCTAGGTATACAACTCAATTACGTTGTCTACAAAAAATTGTGACCATGATTCCTACAATTATGTTTGTTAGCTATTGTGAAATCTTTTGCAGTCTGGCCTTTGTTGCCTTTGATGTGTCCTGCAACCTATGAAAAGTTTGAAATATGTTACATGATATAGATATAAAGATCAGTAATTAGTGCATTATTACATTCTACTAGTAGTTAATACTATTGCATACCTTCTTCTCTCATTTGCTGGTGTAATTCCTCTTTGAGTATCCCCTTTCTCCTTTGCATCCAAAATGAACTCATTCCAATCCCTCACTGGAATAAAGGGAGGACGCTCATACTTTGGGTTTTGGATGAGACTCCTTCTATATGAGTCCCTCACAGTCTTAAGATGTTTGGAAACTTTTTCTAAAATTTTCTTTTGCTAATAATTTTTGGATTGAATCTTTTTAGTTTTTCCTTCAACATATTTATTAGATTAGGGATTTCTGGGATATCCTCATCTATATCTACAACTATTGCCTCTGTTGTTGCAGGTGCTTTTCCCCTATCCTAAACATCAAATTGTGACAAGAATATTAGTAAAACTATCATAATAACTCCAAAACCCTAAATAAAATAACATAATAATATAACATTTTTCAACTATCTAATTTGTACAATTTCAATAAGGTTTACTGTTGCTGACGAATGGGTGGGAGGAGTATCCCTGTGGCATCTATCATGTGGTGGATCCATGTCACCTGCTCTTTTATTTCAAACTTCAGTGAGAATTCATACCATGTAGTGTTCATAGATTACGTTCAATGCGTTATTTACCCTTGTATTGGTGGGAAAAATCTTGAAAATGCGCAAAAGAGATTGCATTCAACCATGTTGTTTACATGAAACATGTAGTTTACCTCCAGCCTAAATCAGTGTTGCATACAAATCTATAGACAATGCATGGTACGGAGCGTCACTGAAGATTGAAAATGATCCATGATCTCAGGAATATCATCTTCTTTCCACTCTTCTTGCCTCTCTTTTCCCATCTCGTAGCTTGGGTATTGCAACATGAATCCTATTTTCCACAACTACTGATGGATCCTTAGGTGTAGTTAAAATTACCAAATGGCCTTCAAAGGTCAAGGAACAAATGGAATAACCAAGAAAACACTATAAGTTAAATCATGTGATTGATAGAAAATTGGGGCTCACCTGAGCCACAAACATGAAGAATTATTCTAAAAAAATATGTAAACCATATATATGCGCACTTGAGGAAAAGAGAAGTTACGTCATATCCATATTAAAATTTTAGTTACAATATGAAAATACTAAACTAACTAATTCCCGAGTTCATCTCTGCATATGGTCGCAACAAAGATATGCAATTACAATATAGAGAAGGCATCGTAAAAATATAATTTCAGAATTTGCCCTAGCCTGACATGTTTTGCACTCAAATCCTTCATCACGAATAAGTGGAGATGGGTAGATAGATGCAGATGAGTTTTCATCGACCCAACTAAAGTACACGTAACCATTATTTCCTTGTGATGCCCAATCTACATTAGTTCTTATTAGATAATGAATAGTATTTACATTAGAAACATTAAATATATACACATTAGCAACCTTTTTTCTATTTGGGCAGCACCAAAGTTGTCATCCAGGGTTGCTCTGTGTCCGTGAAGTCTTCAACACACACTGCCCACCACCACATTGATAGTTTGGCACATTGACAAGAGCCATCGAGCCTATATCAATAATGCACCACTCCATCATTACTACATTTATTATTTTTATATGGAATACACCAAGGAGTACCATCAGAAATATTAACCATTTACAATAATGAAAAGTAAACCTAAATCAAATAGCTCATTTTTTTATCAACATGTGTAGTCTCTGTGTATATGAAAAATGAAAGAAATATCAAGCTGAAATAAAATAGTGAACAAATAGTATTCCACATAGATTGAATGAAATATACCATCAAAAGAAGGTGACAAAATCCTGTCACGAAGCACGGACATAAGAAATAAAAAAGGGACAAAAGACAAGAAATAAGAAAAATCATTACGACTATAGAAAAATCATTTATACTATAATAAAAAAAAGAAACACTCTTTGTCAACAATTTTCAAAATCATTAGGACTATAGAAAAATAATTAAGACTATACAAAATTAAATTTTAGAAATGGATGGTTTTGATGCTTTGCCATTACAACAATTGAGCATTCATCATTTGGTATTGTGTATTCCATTTAAGTATGTCAACAATGTTCAAGAAATAAGAAAAATCATTAAGACTATAGAAAAATCAAGTTCTAGAAGTGGACGGTTCTGATATTGCTTTGCCATTACAACAATTGAGCATTCATCATTTCGTATTGTGTATTCCATTTAAGTATGTGAAAAATGTTCAAGAAACAAGAAAAATCATTAGGACTATAGAAAAATCAAGTTCTAGAAATGGGCGGTTCTGATATTGCTTTGCCATTACAACAATTGAGCATTCATCATTTGGTACTTCTTGGTGTATTCCATTTAAGTTTCTTGTTGAATCCTCAAGTTGAGTTGTCCTATTTAAGGTGATAGTAGAGGGATTTGCATCAGCAGTCTATACAATTAGACCTTTATTTTAAATGCATTTAACACAAAAGAAAATTACAAAACTGACCAATGGCATGTTTACAACAAAGAAATAGAATGATAATAATATGCTGCAAATTCTATTTTGTTTAATACACATCAAAGGACCAGTAGGGGAGAGAGAGAGAGAGAGAGAGAGAGAGAGAGAGAGAGAGAGAGAGAGGAGGGGAATGATGAGGATATTGATGCTCTGCTTAGCCATTATCTTAGAAAAATGAGCAAGAAACCAAAAAAGAAATGATTGTAATTAACATTTTTTGCTAATCATTTCTTTTTTGGTTTCTTGCTCATTTTTCTAAGGTAACGACTAGTAAGAGGAGCATCAATATCCTCATCATTCCCCTCCTCTCTCTCTCTCTCTCTCTCTCCTACAACAAATGCACTTGTGATGATTTTCACAATAGTACATGTGTGGCAAGAATGCTCAAAGTACTACTTAGGAAAATATGAATGTTCATCACTTGTTGTTGAAACAGATTTACATAAACCAATTAACTCAAAACACAAACCCTTTTTAGAATAATTTAATTTTAACTTTGGTTTTGTTAAAGGAACTATGTTGACTTTATTTTGTAGTTGTTTAAGATGAGAGTTTGTAGATTAATAGGAGTTCACATTTTTATGGGAACGTATCATTCAATTGAGCATTAATGCCCATCTATATCTAGTGAGATGAAAATAACTCATGTACCTCATACTAGTGTGCTTGGATTAGACTAGACATTATCCAACCGCCTATGAGGGTTGTCACTATTATTAATTGGTGTAAAAGGAGGACCGCCTGTGTGTTATAGCACTTTATATAAATACTCACTATTTGGCTAATGTCTAGTCTAATGAAAAATAGTGTATACAAGGTATCCAAGCACACTAGCATGAGGTACATGAGTTATGTGCATCTCACTAGTTATAGATGGGAAACTATGGTACACTAATATCTGTGAACTCCTATTAATCTACAAACTCTCATGTTAAACAACTACAAAATAAAGTTAACATAGTTATGTTAACATAACCAAAGTTAAAATTAAATTATCTAAAAAAAATGGTGCCTTAGAGGGATAGAGGAACACTTTGCTAAAGAAGTTTGACTATTGTTTGTGAAAATGCCTCCAAGGAATGTAGGTACTACCAGGGAGATCTAGGAGTTGAAGGAGAAGAACACAAGGTTGCAGGAATCTTACAATGCACTTTTGGCTAGGCTTGAATCCAATCAAAGAAGAGAAGCAGATGAAGGTGTTGATAGTGAAGAAGAGGAAGAAACCTATAAGGAAGGGGAAGGAGAGGAAGAAGAGGAACAAATAGATCTTGAAGAGTAGAGGACAATCAGGATATTCAAGGCTATGAAGATTGAGCAACATAAGGTGAGGGGAGATATCCCTATGTATGATGAAAGTCTGAAAGAAAAAGAGCTTTTGGACTGGATTGCATCAATGGTTGCATGCTTTGAAGGTGAGGAGGTATCAGAAGATCAAAGGGTCAGATTGGCAAAAAAAAACTCAAAGGGCATGCACTCCTATGGTGGGATCATGAGGAGGCAAACAAAAGGAGAAGAGGTAAGCCAAAGATTGTCTCTTGGGATAGGATGATAGCAAAACTGAAAGGTAACTTTCTTCCTAAAGACTTTGATGTACAAATGCATAAAAGAATGCAAACTTTAAAACAAAGAGATTTAGATGTTAAAGCATATACAGATGAATTCTATAAACTAAGCATAAGGTCAAGATTGGAAAAAGATGAAGTTGTTAAGGTTGCTAGATGTTTAGGTGGTTTAAGATTTAACATCCAAGATGAGTTTGTGGCTTCTAACCCAAGAAGTGTGAAGGAATGTTACCAATTGGCCCTTAGAATAGAGGAGAAATTGAAGAGGAGAAATTGAAGAGGAAAAGTGAAAGACAAAATAGTAGAAATAGAGGAGGTTCTTCAATGAGAGGAAGAGGAGGAAGGACAAATAAGGTTTGGGAAGAAAAGGACAAAGGATTGAATAGGACAATGTTGCACAGTCCTAGAAATGCAGACTTTTGGGATTTTTCAAATAGGTACAGTCAAGTGTCCTATTGAAGGGCAGCCAGTAAAAATCCATGTTCAGATGTGGATGTCTAGTGGGAAAAAAGAACCAACTGTCAAGGTACCATATTCCTAAAGTATACGTTCAGACTCAGACATCCAATGCCAAGACTGATTCTTGGGACAAGAATCCTTTCAAAGGTGGTGAACATGGTGCAGGGGCACCTAGAACATCCAAAGACTACCAAGAGTCCATAATGACAACCATGCACCTAATGACATCTAAAGAAATCAATTGGAATGTATTGACATCTATAATTGCCTATAAGGTCATTCCATGCAATGCAAATGGCAAATATGTAATAGGTCTTAAAAGGCCTAATAGGCCTTAGGACCAAAATAAGAGCCTAGGATGGTATTTGGTGTTACAAGTTTATAATAGTTTAGATTTGATTTTAATAATTCTTAATAAGTTCATTTGGGTCACATTTCAAAGTATTAAGGCTTCATTATCTTTAAAAGTTTCAAAAACTCCAAATTTGTAATGTTGCAAATTCAAAAAATTGAAATGCAACAGTTATTAGAAAATGGAGGGAATTGGATTTTGTTATGTTTTAGTGCAAACTAATCCATCCAACCAATTGGGATTGGTTGGGGTAGTTTCTAGGAGTCCATCAAATATGCCAAAGTTTCATTGTATGGCAGAAGAGGCTTGGTGTACGGACTGTACTGAGTTTTTGATAAATAAACTTCTTTCAAATGCAATTTCCTTGAGTTCTTAGAGTGATTTTGGATTTATTTTGTCATTGTCTTACATTTCAATGCATTTGGAATAGTTAGATATTAATCCTAGATCACATCTATGCATTTGTGAGGTCTGTATTTATATTTTTACTGAATTAATTCTGACTTGCAGAGTAGTTTTAGCCATTCCTTTGACAGTTTTGTGAGTTTCCAATTGAATATGGTCATTCCATGACCTCTAAACACTATAACACATGGAATGTGGTGCAGGGGCACCACCTCCACCTTTGAATTTCACATCATTTAAGTCATGTCAAGAAAGGATATATTCATTAAAGTGTTAGAACCATGGTATATTTGTTAAATTACATTATAATGATTTGACAAAGAGAATATGGGATATTTGTAAGAAAAATTATGAATAGGAATATTAATAGTAATGGAAGACAAACCATTTTGTAATGGTCCAATATGGTCTTAAGTAGACTACACTATGTAATAGAGAGGAGAATAGTTAGAGAGAGTCGACAGACAATACAACATGCAAGAGATTAATAATTGTGGAAAAGTATCGGGCTCTCTGGCCTTTAGCCAGAGAGCCATGAATGTTTTGTCTACCTTGAGTATGAATGAAATGTATTTTAATTAAGCTTTATGTATTCCCTATTGGCAGTTTTTTATCTCTGTTATGAAGAACATAACAGTGTTAATGAATCGACTTCTCTTTATTGTTATTGTGCAAAGAAATATAAATGATCTATTTTGTTTCATGACAGTCCTATAACGAATGGTTTTTGGGTTATTAGTCTCTTTATGACGGTTCCACAGGGGAGGATAGTAATCAGTTTTGTTGACAGAGAAATGTTTTGAAACTATTTGGTAAGCCAAGAAAGCATTGATGTCTACAACGGTTTTTAAAAAATAGTTTTCAAGAACTCATTATTAATTGAGTTTATATATATTCCTGCTATCGGTTTTTGATATCTTTTGTGAATAACATAATAGTGAATGATATTGGTTTTGGTTGAAAGAGTTTCACAGTGGAATGTATCGGGTTCCTTAAAGGATTGAATAGTGTAACGGATGGGTGTTTGAGGCATCGAAAATTGATGGTCATGTTTTTGTTTATGAGTTTTGGTTTGCAATAGTCTCGATTTAGGATATATCCAGATTATTCCTAGGACGTTGTTGTAAGCATTTTCTTACTTTTTTGGTTAAACACATAGCATATATCTAATTAGGGCATCAATCTTGAAGCAACATAGCTACTTCCCCCAAATCTGAGCACTTGGGTTATTAAAGTTCATTTCCTTGGCTTGCTTCTCACCCAATGGCATTGGAGACCAATGGAGAAATCGCAAATCAAGGTACACTCTCCATGACAAAGCTGACTGAGGAGTTTCTGGGCTAGTCTGACAGAGAGTTTAGTATCTCGTGGGTACAACACAAAAGTTTCAATAAAATTTTTGCAGAACTAACAAAAGAACTTCAAAACTGTGGATGCATCAAACGTTAAACTTGCAGAGATGTTCAATCTATCCACTCACTTCACAAATTGACAAGGCATGATATATAAACAACCTAGAAAATACCCAATACATGATGCCCTGGCACATTTCTCATAGGCTCTAAGTAGGTAACCAATAGAATAATGCCAGATAAATGCAGAGTAAGAAAACCCTTACACGCGGTCCTCCTTTTACACCAAATCATAGTGGCAACCCTCGCAAGCAGGTGGTGCTCCTTTTACACCAAATCACAGTGGCAACCCTCATAGCTAGGTGGTCCTCCTTTTACACCAAATCATAGTGGCAACCCTCATAGGCACACGGTCCTCCTAAAACTCTCACCAAATAATAGTTTAAACAACCACATGCTCTAGCTCCTTCATGCGCTCCAAGTGAAAACCAAACAATGAAATGAGATACAAAATCTTTTTTCTTTTTAAAGTTATGCCTGTGTTGGTCAAAATTTTGACCTACATGGTATTGGTCAAAATTTTGACTAACATGGGCATGGATTGGAAAAAAGAGAGGAAGTTTTCCTTCTATAATCCAACCAACCTAAACCTTTTTAATTGATGGTCAAAAATTTTGGTAGAAAAATGAGGTCAAATGTAGTAGTGACCTATTAATGAGTCCTAAGGGGTCTTTAATGGCTCTTGTCATGGATCCACAACACACACCCCTATTTTCCCACTTTCCCAAGGTCCCCCCCTTCTTTTTTCTTGTTTTTACCCCTTAGGGCCTTTTTGGTTTTTTGTCTTGTCTCCTGTTTTGTTATTTTTCCTAGAAAAATGTTTCTCCAAAGAAAGTTCTAAGTGTTTTTCACACTTTCTCAATTTTATGAGTTTTTGGACCTTTGAAAGTATGAAACACAAAAATCCCCACTTGTCAAAGGTTGAGCCTTTGATGATTTCACACTTTCAAACTTTTAGGGGTGTTTGGACCTCTAAAAGTCTGAAACGCCAAAATCCCTGCTTGTCAAATCTTGAGCCTTCGCTCTTTTCATAGTTTCAAAATTCTTTGGGTTTTTAGACCTACGAAAGTCTAAAACATCAAAAAACCCTATACCTAAAGTTTAAGCTTGGTCTTTTGGAGTTTCAGATTGATTAATAGAATCTCTAAAACCCCAAAAGTCTGAAACCATGGAACTTTGAAACATCAAAATTATGGCATTGCAAAGATAGATGGTGATGTCACCTTCTATCGAGGGTTTATAAAACACAATTAAAGTGTATTTTTCTTCATTTCATATTTTAAAATTTTGAGTGTTTTAATCTACTACATTCGTAAAGCAACTTCCTTCAAGCACGTGGGAATTCTAGATTTCTTCTCAATATTCCACGCACCGTCGCACCGTCTCTCAATTTACGTGTCCTCCTTAGCTCCTTCTAAGGTTAGGGTTTTTATTTTTTTTATTTTACTATCCTTAGCTTAGGGTTTGTTGTGTTCATATATTAGGTTTCTATTTTTGTTTTTTCCCCTTAGTTAGTGTTTCTATTTTCTGTCGCTCTTGGGCTAGCTCTTGCTCAGTTTCAAGCTTGTTTTTTCCCTCTCTATCTTAGCTCATGCAAGATTGAGAGAGAAACTTCTTTGGTTCTACTCAATTGAGTCTCCTTTTGGAATTTTGGCCTCTTAGCTTCTGAATGCTCGAATGTTCCCTAAAAGTTCTACCAAGTTCCCCAAACTTAAAAAATATCTCCTTTCAATTTTTCGGCCTTTTGGTGTTTGGATGTCCAAAAAAAAAGATATATCTAGTTCTCTAAATTTTTAAAAGAGTGTAACTTGATCTTATTGTACTTTTGACATTTTGGCATTTTGGGCTGTGATAAGTCTCATGCTACCACCAGTTTCTGAAACTACAAAAGTCTAACTCTTCGGGACACTGGAGAAAATGAAAATCCTTTTTGCATTTTTGGCCTTTTGGGCTCCAATAAGTCTAATGCTACCACTAGTCTCTGAAACTATGAAAGTACAATTCTCTACAACACTGAATAAAATGATAATCCTTTTTGTATTTTTAGCCTTTTGACCTCTAATAATCTCAAGAAAGTCTGAACTCTGAAACTTATGAGAAACCTTTAAAGATGATACCAAGAACTTTTCACTCTTTTGGCTTGTTAAAGGCCAATATTTTTTGTGGTGTCTACACCCCTTCATCCCTAAAAATTGATTTCAAGTCTTCTTTTGTGGTTTCCACCCTCTGGGTTTGATTATTTGGAATCTTTGTCACATTCTTTCTTGACTCTTAATGATTTTCAATATAGTTTTTTTGATTAATTGCTTGTTTCTTTGTAGAATGATGGAAAAGAAAACCTCACCAACCATGAAGTTTTTTTTCAAAGGATACCATGCTCCATCAAAGGTTGGGAGTCTACACAGTGAGATAACAAATACCAAAATAGGGAACATAGACTGGAATGAGTTTTTGATAAGGTGCACCAATATAAAGGGGAGATATAATGACTACACTTCTTTGGTATATTAAAGCTTGGTCAATGCTATGACACATTTGATATCTATATTATCTTCATATCTGATCATCTCCCTCATACAATACTATGTACCTGATGAGAGGGTGGTAAAGAATATAACAGGTGATATGGTCCTCAACCTCAGGTTGAGTGACATTGAATATGTCTTTCACTTGCCCAAAGGAGTTGATAGATTCTATGCATTCTATGTGGATAAAAGTCAGTGATGGTTCAACAAAAACACAAATATATCCTATGAAATTGTTAGTCAAGAGTACCTATTGAAACTTCTTCCCCAAAACAAGCTAGAAAGAATAGACACAAGGAGAGGATATTTGAAAGATGACGTCCAAGCTATAGTCACCATGATAAGAAGATTATATGGCCTTCCCAAATCTATCCAACGTGAACCGTAGATGATCTTGTTGATTGAAATGATTAAAGGGAAAAGGGCTAGATTCAACTAGGCCACTATCCTTAGCGAGAACCTAGATAAATAACTGACTACAGTGAAGAATGATCCTCATTTCTATATGACTTCATACATCATCTACCTACTAGCTGCTAGGATAGTCTACCCAGTCTTAATAAAAACATGAGCAATGGGAAAACCTAATGGCTAGGCTTTCAGTGTATATTCATAGCTTGTAAGAAAAAATAACTTGGGTGAGGATAACATGAAATAAAGGATTTTCAATTAATCCTTAAGCTTCACAATCATCCGCTCCATTGAGGGAGATTATGCAAAGAGATTTTTAGAAGAGGTTGTTGCTAAAGTAAAATCCTTGGGAGCCTATTATATCCAATTCAAGACTTTCACCTACATCAGAGTGGCGGGAAGCACTCTAACTATAAAGAAGCTTCCAAGGTATCCATCAAAGAGAATAATCCTTTTGGAGATGGCTAGGAAACTCTTTGATGCTTATGACCATATTAAGCATAAGAATAAGAACTATTGGGACTTTCCCAATTCCATTAGCCCACACTCTCTTCAGGACATGAAGGTGTGCAAGTCTCTTGTGTTTGAGTGAGATGAGTGCCCCTTGTAGTATTTTAATTTGATCAAAACTAGATTTTACCCCATAGGCCCCTACAACTGCATTATGGGTAGAAACTATGTTCATGAGGCATATTTTAAGGATTGTTGGATGAATAGCACAGATGACTACAATGTCAGAACTTGAGACTATTGCTAGATGACTATGGAACTGGCACAAGATGCCCTACTCCTCTGCAGCCCACCTAAAGTATGGGATGTAGATTTTGAAGATTTTTTGGATCCACTTTATAGTGAGGATAAGGTATACATAAGGGCCATACTAAATGCTAAAGTTGATAAGGAAGACAATGATGACATTGACTTCAAGGCTAGACATGTAATTCAAACAACCAAAGACTGGCTGAAAAATTCATTCAAGATGGATCCCATGCCTATGAAGTGGTAACATGGCCCACTCTCTAAAGGGGAGGAAAGGAAAGGGGAAAAGGTACTATTTCCCCAATTTAAAGGGGAAGCCCCTCAAAAGCCTAAAATAGTTTATAGGCATGGATGACTGACTATTTATGGTTCTAATCTAAAGAAAAAGCCAATCAAAACCAAGATGATAGGGAGTATTTATCCACCTACTACTTTTTCCTCTGATGCTTGAGGACAAACATCTTCTCCACAAAGGTCCCCAATGATAAAGGTTATAGGGCCTAGAATAACTGAGGTGAAAAAAGGGAAAGTGTACAAAAGAAAAATATCTTTTGCATCCCCTCAGTTAGAGATCATGCATGAGGAAGAAGAGGAGGAAGATGATGTACCCCCAGCTCAGAGAAATTGATCAGGAACAACCTCTATGAAAAAGAGAGTTTGAGAGGAGAGCCCTCCAATTGATACTGAAATAGGAATGCAAGAGGAGGAAATAGATCCACAAGATTCCCTTAGTGTTAATGAATTCTATGTTTCCAATTTTGAGGACATCCCTAGTTTTAAAGAATAAATGTCAGAGAAACCAGTGCCAACTACAAAAACAAATTTATAAGAACAATTGTCATTCCCTTTTGCTCCTCCTCCATCTCATTTTACTTCCCCCACTCTTCATAAAACGTGGTGCTGGAGAACCTATGTACAAGAAAAATCTATAAGAGGTCAAAGTTCAAAATGTGGTTGTATTTGGTTTATTCATAATCTATGAGGTCATCATTAAAATATAATAAGTCTTTTGATGTAAAATGTAACTTGTTTACAAGAAATTACCAAGATTATGCAATAAGGTCCTAACAGGTCAAATTGAGTCAAAATACCCATGGAAGGGCACAAAATGGTGTAAGATGTTTTATTATTCCATCTCAAGATGCTCGGAAGGTCCTTAGAAGGATTTGTGGTCATTTGTGTCTAAAAATGTAAAATTGCCAAAAATATGTAAAAGTGTGTAAGAATTTTGATATCACTCTGATACCATGTAAGAATTTTCCTAAGGCAAATAATAAAATGCCAAGATCTATAATCTCAAGAGATAACACAAGAAAGATAGGAAAAATGATCAAATAATTGATTATAGCCAATTGAATTGAATACAAAGTAGGAGTGCCTGAAATATAGGTAATGCAATAAGACTACATGATAAGGAGATAATAAGCTATCAACCACACTAGGTGGAATCACATGTCCACCAAAGGTTTCTCATCCTCCAATATACATCAAAGTATGTGAAACATGTGTAAAAATGAGAGGATGATAATGTTATAAGAGCACTAAAGGAGGATCTCACACACAAAGAGGTATGAGATGACAACCATCACCAACTAAAGTGGAATTTCTCCTAACCATGTGCTAAAATAAAATGCAAACTCCTAGGTGTCACAATTAAAACTAATATGCAAATTTATTATCCTAAGTAAACTTAAGTAAAGTGTAATTAGTGAATATTTAATTACACCAACACCCCCCCTTAAGTGCAACTTAGGGGAATGCACTTAAGCTCACAATGTAAGATGGGTCCTATCTACTAGGCCATGTTAGGTACCCATCTACAAAATTAAATGCAATACATGAAATGAAATATCTCATAAAGCGAAGAAAGAGGGAAAACCTCATGGTAAAAACCCTCCCCAAAAAAGATAGATAAGAAATAATATGGATGGATGGATGGAGTAAGCAAGACCCCCCCCATTATGGTAGACATCATGGATATACAATAAAAAATCCCCACAAAGAAAGGAAACAAGGAGACATGATATCCCCCCCATAATGTATAATCTCCTCCAAGGATGGTGAGTGCTTGAAGGAAAAACATAGTCCAATGTCTAAAAACAACATTTCTCCTCTTAGGAAGAAGATACACCAAGTATAGAGGTAAGAAGGCTTCCCATTGTGTATAAGAAGTAGAAAGGGGAATCAAAATGAAGTATGATGTCTCTAAAGTATTCTCATGTGTTTTCATTTCCTTATTTGATGAAGATGCCACGAACCAATCAAGAACAAGCCCAATAGAAGGTGACAAACAAGGAACCAATGGTAACTGATCCATGTAAGAGTTTGGATCAAAATCCAAAGACAAAGATGCCTCTTCAAATGAAGAAGTAGGAAGAGAAGCAAGAAGGACCCTCCTCAATGTAGAATGTACACCCATGATAGATGCTTTTGGATCAATGTAGAAACTGCACCAAGAAAACTGAATGATGTTCCTCCCCTTAGGAAGAAAAAAGTCCATAGGTGGATTAATGAATCCTCCCCAATCTCTAGGAAGAATCATCAAAATGTATGATGTCTCAGGAAACTGAATAGGAATCTCCAACACATGAGTTTGATCAACCTGAACCATATAATGTGACATCTCAAGTGAGGTTTGAGACTCATGAAAACCAATCTCCAAAGACTCAAATATCTTCTCTCAAGTTAAAGACACTTCCTCCAAATCTTGTATCAAAGGATCCAAAATAATGTCAATCTTAAAAGAAGGATCAAGTGGAGAGTGAAGATGAGGGTTAGAGTGTTCCCTCACAACAATTGAAGAAGGGTCATCCTCAACAAAGAGAAGATGAATGTCATCAATTAAGTCTCCCAAATCCTCAATGTAGGACTCTAAAAACAAACCTGCAATGTTTTTCAAGTAGGCATCCCATGGAACTATAATTGGCAGAGAAGGAATACCCTATTGCACTGAATTACAAAAGTCAATAGCTATAGGAAGACAAGCATCATCAAGAGATGTGATCTCAATAGGAGGAGAAGGAGCTGCAATTGGAGGTTCTTGACCTTTTGGAAGTGGAGGAATATGTGGATCTCCATACATTTCCCAAAGAACAGTCCATTGATCAAGAATATATCTTGTTTCATGTTCGTATTCATCAAGAGAATCCATAACATCCATATCCATATTCCAATAGATAACCTTAAGAACTTCCAAGTAAGATTCACAATTGAAAGAAGGACTTTTAGGTCTATACTCATATAAATAGGGCAATAGGTTATGCTCACTAAGATGAGAAAGAACCAATTCACTCCATTGCTTATAGTTTCCTCTTGTCAAATTAATTAAACTATACATGTTGTACTTCTCACATGAAACAATGAGATAAAAAAATCAATGCATCCCCAAAATGCAATGAACAAAAGACCCCCCCATAATAGAATATTTTGTCTCTTTATATATAGTGCATGTACAATTGCCACTTTCCAAAATGAACCAAAGTGGACTTTTGATTTTGATGATTACAAAAAAAAAATATGAAGCTGTAGTAGACTCAAACAAATAAGATGCAAGATCTCTCAAGGATCTAACAAATTACAAGTGCCAAAAATAGGCCAAAATAGACCAAATGCTAAAAGTATTATGTCTACTCAAAATCTATCCAAACTAATACTAGATCTGGAAAGTAGATGAAAAATCATGAACTTGTTGGAATTAGGAGAGATAGATACTGAGAGGGGAGGGGTGAATCAGTGTCTTCACAACTTTCACTTGTAATACCTTCCAAATCTATATTAGCAATTTGTATTAACCGACCAAATTGATTTGTATCTAATTGCATAAATCAATCATCTAGTTAACTTAAGAAAGTAAACAACATGAAATCAATATGATAATCACATAACACAAGTATTTTGGTAACGCAGAAACCCTTGTTAGAAGGTAAAAACTATGGTGGGGATGACACCCACAAATTCTTCACTACTATAGATAGAAAAGGTTTTCCTGTTAGGGCTACAAGTTTTGATCACTTCTGGTGATCTCACCCTATTAGGAGTGACATGACAGATCAACTAGATCTACCTAGTTATAGGATTTCAGCAACACTACTGAAGTGTGCACTTGGTTAAGAGATTTACAAAAGACTGTTAAGTCTACTCTGTTAAGAGATTTAACAAAAGCTCTATTACAATTATCAGAAAGTAATATGCAAAATTATCTGCTAATTGACACTTAATTGTTTGAAATAGATCTTATAATTCTTTGATAAAATATTAGCTTGACTATGATGAATCTTTACTCTGTTATGCTCTGTAGCCTTCTCTGAATCTGCTCGGTATACTATTCTGTTCTCCCAACTGATTATCTTGAAGTTAGGCAATGACTTCAAGTGCTTCATGAATCATATATCTCAATTCAACAACCTTTTAAAGTGGTGTGAACATACTGAATATATAGTGTTCTATTTTGCCGCTTAAGCAAAACTTAGGTTACAAAAATTATCATAACCCTAAGATCTACGGTGCAGAATTAACCTAGATCAACTATTACAAATAAGATAAACATTACATTTAATGAATATCTATTACAATAAATGCTCCTTGATCTTGGTAAACTATTTTACAATCTGTTGTAACCGTCTGCATAGAAGAATGTGCCATTTTTTATTACTATGCCATTTTCTGTGATCATCGGTAAACACTGTATAGATTGCTTGGTGTATACTGTGATGCTCAATGTTTACTGACTGTCGGTGTCGGTGTCTGCTGGTGCTCAGTGAACTGTGTAATGCTCAATGTAGAGGCTTTACTAACTACTCTATCTTGCTTGTAGTTACCGATCAACTCAATATAAGTTACCAATTGATCTGTTTGACATCTTTTGATACTAATGACAACCTTGAATGCTCAATAGAGATGAACAATCTCCCCCTTTGGCATTAGTATCAAAACTTTAAATGTATATAGACAAAATGTTCTATATAGTGCTTATATCTCTGCCATATACATATCCACATCAAAAAAATTTCTAAGTACTTCATAAGTACTCCCCCTCAGTACATGCTTCCCGATATAATGTAGTATACAATCAAAATTTGTAACCTATCTGGCATATATACACGTTTTCCCCCTTTTTGATAGTAATGCCAAATACAAAAATATATACTGTATACTTACATCTTATAAAAAATTGATGGATGGGTTTTCTCCAATGAGGCCAAGAGGTTATCCCACTCCTCTTTCAAGTTGGTAAGAGCAATATGCTCAAGACCGACTTACGCATGCATGTCAAAGATATTCTCTAACACTGAAATCTCTGGTGTTGACACTATTTGCTCAGCTTTGACAATGTGTGCCTCATAAATCTTCAGGTGTGAAATGAGTTCTTGTTGTAACTCTGTAACCTGATCTATGATTTTCTCTTCTTGTCTCCTTAATTCTGCTATTAGCCATCAGAGTTCCTATACTCGGTGGATATGCTTAAGAAAAGCATCTGGCTATGTGATAGCAGCTTGTGTACTCACCTGAATTTCTACTTCTAAACCTTTAATCTTTGCACTGACCTCTACAGTGAAGGTGTTTGAAGTACACAACTTAACCAATAATTGACAGATTATCTAAGCAATTGATTTTGCCTCGGTGATAACCTCAAATAATTTTACCTTCTTTATTGCCACTTCTTGGCTTATCTTTTTTGCCTATTTGTCCTGAATTTTGGACTCTATCCTCTCTTCAATTCTTTTATCAACATCTACATCAGGTGTATTTATCTTATCAGCAAGCAAAGCAAGTTGATCTATTATAGGAGTATTCTCATCAATGTCTACTTCAGGTACTACCTATTGGAGAATATCCCGTATATCATTCAGAACTTCTTTTCTTTTATGCTCTTACTTTAGCTGCTCTTGCACCACTTTTCTAGAACATAATTCCCCATAATTCATTAAATCTTCAGGGCTCAGGGTTCTCAGGTCACATTCTGGAATAATGATCACTTCATCAATGGTGACCGACCCTTTTCCTTTCTTCTTCTTCTTCTATCCAAGAGGTGACTTCTTCTCTATAAGAATAATGGCTCTTTCTCCACTTTTCAGTGTATCCTTCACAATAGACATTGTATCTTCTTTCTTCTTCTCCTTGGTAGAAGGTGTAGGAGTCTTGGTTGTAGTTTCAGAGGGGTTCACCTCGGTTGTCTTTATTTCTTCTGTTCCTTTTGGTTCTTCCATTACTGTTGGTTTAGTAGACTGTGCCTCTGTACTATCAGGCTGATTTGTCTCTGTAGGTTGTGTATGTACTTGTGTTTCTATTGTTTCTTTGTTTGGCTCAGGAAGTGATGCATCGGGTTGAATCTATGAAATTATTTCTATGGCCTCTACAAGTATAGGTAATTCACCCGGTAAAGATGTGAGCACACTATCAATATTTTTTATTTCTTCATCTTTGTATGGTTTGATAGTCACATCTGCATCATCTTTGTCATCAGGATCACTGTTAGCGATGTCCTTAATGAGGACATCATCATCATTTTTCTTCATCAAGTGGATCTCTACTAGATCTAGTGCATCCTGTGATACTTTTACCTCTTCCTTCTTATCAGTGATATCAATTACCTCAGTAACCGATATACTAGAATCTTGTACCTTCTTTCCCTTACCATTATCAATGTAGATGCCTTTACCTTTTGAATTTTGTCTCTTCCTAGACAGTTTTAGGAATGCTTCCTATTCAGCTTTCTCTTCAGCTTTCAAAATTGTTGTCCATAATGAATCACATGTGACATCCATGTCACCCACATTCTCATCCAATATCTACAATGCTTGATTCTTGACTAAAAATATTTGTTGGTACTTTGTCAAATATTCACTTGCTTCACCATAGCTCATAGTTGTAGCAATACGAACTAATGACCTTTCTCTTTTCCTTCTCTTTGTTTCTAGTGCAGTAGCCCATTGCACATTTATTTTGTCATCTAGTTCCTTCGATAATTGACATGCAAAGTCCATTGGTACTCTTTTGAACTTGATCATCATCTGAATGATAGCACATTCTAGTTTTGTCTTGTCCTCAGTTGACATTGTGTCAAAGTTGCCTATGCCTGGATCTACAAGACTTCCATTCTCAATGATATCTTCAGTTATTTCATCAATAGTACCTACCTTATGTTTGACCACCTTGAACTGATTGGTGTCATCTTCTTTATTAGATTCTTCAACATCTTCTTTACTTCTTATTAATTTCCTTCTTTTCTTTGCTTCCTTAGCTATAGGCTTGTTCTTTCTTTTAGCATATTTCCTTGTTGGTGTAGCTGCCCTCATTTTCTTTACTTTTATTTCTTCTTGCTATGGAGGGGATGAGGCTATTGTAGATGACCTTGTCTTCATACCTTTTTCTTGTTCTGCTTTAACTGGAGTAACTAGTGTAGTATCCTTGTCCTTGTCTGACTCAATTTCCTCGCTATCATAGTGCTTGTCAGCTAGCATTAACTGACCTTCGGTTACTTCTTTAACCGGTGACTCCTTAGGTGAGTTTGATGCATTGCCATACCTAGCATTAAGGTATTTCTTCATTTTCTTTGCCCTACGAGACATTTTACTGATCTCTATGTTGGTTGATATTCTTGATTTAGCTTCATCATAAGTATCAAACCTAGTGGCAATGATGTCTATCGGTAATGCCAACAGTGCATTGAATGATTTCAAGGAGAAATCATGATTCATTTCATATCCCATTGGTTCCAACCATTTGATTCTAGGTTCAACTACCTTGATCTTAGAAAAATCTGTACTTACTACAAAGGTTATATCATTTTCAAATTTATCAACTTTATTCCCTTAAAATTCTGCTCCTTTGATGCATCCTAGTCTTGAATTATTTGAAATATGCATCAAATTCATTTTTCAAATTCTTTCCTAAACTCTCCATCATTTCACTAATCTAGGTGGTAATCAGTTTATCTAATTGCCATGTTACTTTACCGATACTGGGCACAAATTTTTGTAGATAGAGAAATATGCACACAAGGAGTGATTCGTACTTACATGTATTAGTCTTTTTGGACCTTATTGTCTTCATATTCTCCTGAACTTGATGTAGTAGAATTTTAGCAAGATCAACCTAGTGATCTTTCTTCATAATTTTGTAAGCCATGTCCATGATGCTGTAGGGTACACTGTTCAATCTGCTGGATTGAAATATCTTGTATCCGATGACATGAGCTATGAATTTCACCACTGGATCCTTGATTGTTGAAATCTTTAAGGCTTTTCCATCCCATTGTGCTCCAGTGTTCTTCTCTACATCATGATGAGATGAACTGTGAAAAGATTTATCTTTATCGGTAGTAGGGTATCCAATTACCTTACTGATAACCTTCTTGTTGATCTCAACAGGTTTATCTAGCCATAATTTTTTGTCATGAAATTTGCTAAGAATGATTCTTATCCAATCAGTACTGAATCTTTGTGGGAGATAAGTGAAATTAGATAACCCTAATTCTTGAATCTTCTTATGTTTGGATTTTAACTTTCCATCTAGTACACAAATTTGTTGATACGCTGCAACTGTCTCAAAATCATCAATTTCACCGATCTTGCAGTGAATGTATGCCCTAACATCCTCTATTAGTAAAACCCTATTCGAAATACTTGAAAAAGCTCTCATATCATCTGTTTGAGCTGTGACCTTCAGATGTGGTTTGAATTTTGCCTCAACAAAATTAGCTCTTACAATCACCTCTACTTCCTCCTCAATGTCATTCAATTTTCTTGTAGATGATGTCGATGCCATAAAAAAAATCTAGGGTTTTGGCAAGCAAAGAGTAATAGGTGTTTAGTTGCAAAATAACTTACTCAATTTAGTTGAAGAGTGTCGTCGATTTGATCTGTAGTTACTTTCAATCTTTCTGAGAAATTTTCAGCTCGAACTCTGCTCTGTGAATTTTCACTCTTTGAAATTACAATGTGATAATAAACTCTATTTTCATGTATTTATAAACCCTTTCGATATTCCCACTCAAAATTTCATGCATTAAATGCTCAACCTAACCTTTAGTATGACACAACTATTAGCTCGGTGATGTCTACAATTTTTGTCACTCAGTTAACATAGGATTTCTTCATTGGTTTGTACTGTCGTCAGTTAACCTTGTATAGTGATTACCGATGGGTAACCAACTCTTTGTCTCTCTTTTACTAACTATATGACATTATTAGCTCATAACATATAAAACCATGGTGCATCTTTATTCAAGCAGATTGGTATTTGCACATCATATATAAGGAACTGTATGTAAAATGTGATCATTTGAAATGTCAGTTCCATACATACCTTTGTCACCTTAGGTGGAAGTACCGATGTCACCCAGTCCAGTGGATGAGGTTTCACTGACGGTGTTACTTGACTTAGCATTCTCACTAGATGCCTTCTTCCACATAGTGTTTCTTAATCTTGTGATCTCTGCAATGTTATATCCACTTTCAAATATATGATTTCCATCTGGTGCTCAGTCTCTATAGTTCTTTCTTAAATTACCGACCTTGTGATAGTGCATACATGCCATTCCAGTGCTTTTCCAACTTCTTGAATGTCCAGTCTGACCCTTTCCATAGTAGTTTGCCACAATATGTCCATACTGACCACATATAGCACAATTAGTCCATGTATTATAATCCAAAACATATGAGTTACCTTGTCTTTTTGGTTGATATGGTTTGCATTGTGGTTTCTCCTTAGGTGTCTAGACTTGTTTCATTTTTGCTTTACATTCTCATGCAGTGTGTCCATGCTTATTACAAGTATAGCATATCTTCTCTACAGTAGTATTGTTAGAAAGATCCTTTTTCTTAGCTCTGCACTCATAAGTAAGATGTCCAAACTTTCCACAATAATAATAATATCCATTAAACTTAGGAGTAATAGGAGGTTTTCCTTGTGCTTTGCTTCTACACACATTTGATGTATGTCTTGATTTTCCACAGTGATGACATGCTAACACTTTAGGTTTTTGACTTTGATTGTTGTTGACATTTTTAGCTTGTTGTGATGATTCTCCTTCACCGGTGTAGCCTATACTGGCTTTACTTCCAACTTTTTTTTGATTAGTCAGGAAATCATCAATCTTTTTGGAACTTTCCTCAGCTATCTTCATCATTTCATTATGCTGCTTTTGTATCTTTAATTCATTTCTTAATTTTTCATTGTCTATTTTGAGTATTGCAACATCTTCAAGTCTTCTTGATAGTTCTCCATTTACTCAGTTCATTTCTTGATTGACAGTCATCATTTGATTTGATGCTTGGAATTGTTGGTCACTGAGTCTTTGTATTTCACTTTCTTTTTCTTGAAGTTGTTCAGTCATCAGTCTTCGATCTTCAATAGCCATATTTCAATCTTGTTTGGCTTGTCTAGCATTGTTCATAATTTCCACCATTCTTACCATCTAGGATTCTTAACTGATTTGAAGTGCTTTCATTTGCTCAGATATATGTTGATTCTTTTCAGATAAATCAGTGATGATACTTTTAGATCCATCAGAGATGCTTCCAGAACTTGATCCAACATGATCAAATATATCATCAATAGGTTCTTCATGATAACCGATTTCACTCTGTAGGATTGCAAGGTTCTTCCTATCAACTAGTAATTTCTTTAGTTCTTCTTTGGCTTGTTTATACTGTTCCACAAACATCTGCATTTGTAGCTTCTGATTCTCAATAGACTTGTCCAGCTTATATCTCTCCATGACTTAGATCTTTTAACCTTCAGTGGTTAAACTATTTCAACAAGAGAGCTATGCTCTGATACCAATTGTTAGAATTAGGAGAGATAGATACTGAGAGGGGAGGGGTGAATTAGTGTCTTCAAAACTTTCACTTGTAATACCTTCCAAATCTATATTAGCAATATGTATTAATCGACCAAATTGATTTGTATCTAATTGCATAAATCAATCATCTAGTTAACTTAAGAAAGTAAACAACATGAAATCAATATGATAATCACATAACACAAGTATTTTGGTAACGCAAAAACCCTTGTTAGAAGGTAAAAACTATGGTGGGGATGACACCCACAAATTCTTCACTACTGTAGATAGAAAAGGTTTGCCTATTAGGGCTACAAGTTTTGATCACTTTTGGTGATCTCACCCTATTAGGAGTGACTTGATAGATCAGCTAGATCTACCTAGTTATAGGATTTTAGCAACACTACTGAAGTGTGCACTCAGTTAAGAGATTAACAAAAGACTGTTAAGTCTACTCTGTTAAGAGATTTAACAAAACCTCTATTACAATTGTCAGAAAGTAATATGCAAAATTATCTACTAATTGAAACTTAATTGTATGAAATAGATCTTATAATTCTTTGATAAAATATCAGCTTGACTGTGATGAATCTTTACTCTGTTTTGCTCTGTAGCCTTCTCTGAATCTACTCGGTATACTGTTATGTTCTCCCAACTGATTATCTTGAAGTTAGGCAATGAATTCAAGTGCTTCATGAATCATATATCTCAATTCAACAACCTTTTAAAGTGGTGTGAACATACTGAATATATAGTGTTCTATTTTGCCACTTAAGCAAAAATTAGGTTACAAAAATTATCATAACCCTAAGATCTACGGTGCAGAATTAACCTAGATCAACTATTACAAATAAGATAAACATTACATTTAATGAAAATCTATTACAATAAATGTTCCTCAATCTTGGTAAACCATTTTACAATCTATTGTAACCATCTACATAGAAGAATGTGCCATTTTTTATTACTATGCCATTTTCTATGATCATCAGTAAACACTGTATAGACTGCTCGGTGTATACTGCGATGCTCGGTGTTTACTGACTGTCAATGTCGGTGTCTACTGGTGCTCAGTGAACTGTGTAATGCTCGATGTAGAGGCTTTATCGACTGCTCTATCTTGCTTGTAGTTACCAACCAACTCAATATAAGTTACCGACCAATTTTTTTGACATCTTTTGATACTAATGACAACCTTGAATGCTCAATAGAGATTAACAGAACTTTCAAAAAAAAAGCACCTCAAAATGTGTCTATATGAGCCCGAACGAAGCCTCTAAAGTTGTAAAAATTAGGATTTGTGATTTTAAAACAATATCAAAATTAGGGATCATAAACCACCCACATCATTTTGTAGATCATGAAATTCTACCCCAAAGCAAAAAAAATTGCTCGAAAAAAGGAGTCTGGATGACTGAGATATCGCTATTTGAAAATCACCTTAGGATTTTTTTTCTGAATTGCCACCACCACACTTTCAAATTTCAAATGGCTCTAGATTTGGCTTTAGATGTTATATTTTGATGAAAAAAATTTGATTTATGGGTTTTAAGAACTCCTCAATGCGATGCCAACCTTTGATTTGTACTAGCAAGCTCCAATTTTGACTTGCAATAAAAATCTCTCTAAATAGGCTATACAATGAAACTCCTATGGCTCTGATACCATGTAAGAATTTTGATATTGCTTTGATACCATGTAAGAATTTTCCTAAGGCAAAGAATAAAATTCAAAGATCTAGAAGCTCAAGAGATAATACAAGAGAGATAGGCAAAATGATCAAATAATTGATTATAGCCAATTGAATTGAATACAAAGTAGGAGTGCCTGGATATATAGGTAATTTAATAAGACTACATGATAAAGAGATGATAAGATATCAACCACACTAGGTGGAATCACATGTAAACCAAAGGTGGATCATCCTTCATTATACATCAAAGTATGTGCAACATGTGCAACAATGAGATGATGATAATGTGATAAGAACACTAAAGGTGGATCTCACACACAAAGAGGTATGAGATGACAACTATCACCAACTAAAGTGGAATTTCTCCTAACCATGTGCTAAAATGAAATGAAAACTCCTAGGTTCCACAATGAAAACTAATATGCAAATGCATTATCCTAAGTAAACTTAAGTAAAGTGTAATTAGTGAATATTTAATTACACCAACAAAGTGCAACATTGGAAAATTGCAAGTTTGCAAAGTTGCACCAAAAGTTTCCAAATAGGCTGTTGATCAGCCCAGAGGTATTTAGGGAAATTTGTGGACCCAAAATTTTATAAAATGTCATGATAAAGTTGAATTAAGGTGTTGTGGATAGTTGGAGGAAGTTGGTGACAAGTTGGATTAGTCATACCTTTGACTATCACCATGGTTTTGCTAAAATGGTGGGCAGTAATGTGTTTGGATACAACAAATATTGGTTGAAGGATGAGAAGGAAATGGGAAGGAAGTAATGTAGATTTATTCCCATCAAACACTCATGTAATGTATCCATGTAATAATTTAAATAACATTTTTGTATTGCTATTAATTTTCTCCCTAATGACCAGTCATAATTTTTTGTTGTTTCCTTGAGTATTTCTATTAACAAATGGGTTGAATGGAGCCCCAAACCTATGTGGGGTTATAGTTTAATGCATTAAATTTGTTTTGACAATGATTTAAGAATTTTCCATAATAAATAGAGGAAGAAAGAGTGATTTTTTTTGAAACAACCTGGAAACCCTCTGTAACAGAGTTATGTGTAAGGGTTTGTTGATAACTCATACTTTAACCATGGAAAAAATACAAGACCTAGTTAGTTTGAAATTATATTTAAATGGATTTTAAACATACTTGGTTTGGCACCAAATAGTTTTTTCTTATAGAAGATATTTGATTCCCTAGCGAGCCGTTGAAATGAATTTACTATGTTTTGAAGAGGTAGTCATATATCTTTCATTAAAATTGATGTTAAGTGTTCTTGAATGACTCAAATGGATGGAATGATGTTTTTTTAACTTTGATAAAACCAAAATGGTATTTATTAAAGTATTTTTGTGAATGCATGATGGTAAGAATTTGGAGAACAATCAAAATATCATGACAATGACAATCATAGTCATGGCAGACTGTGTTTCCATAATTTGGTCCTTGTCCAAAGGATGACCAGTGACATGAAAAGGGTTTATCCATGCCTTAATTCACTTGATGGAGTAGGTGTATATTTCTATAATTTTTTGGCTAAGGATTTGGTTATATTAATATGTAAGGAAAGTGATAGATTTGTGGACAACAAGCTCTTCTATTATGCAGTAATTAAAAATATTGTATCTAAGTAGTAAAGATGGTTTATATTTATTGTGCAATGGATGAATGAGAAAACTTTGTGTTGAGGGTTGATATGAAGGTATGAAAAACCATGGAGGATTTATAGATAATCTCCATATGTGTAAGTTATCCAAGATTAGGGAATTGATGACAAGTGAGGGTCTAAAGTATGAAATGATAATAGTTGGGTTGAATGTTAATTGCTAGTGTGTAACTAAGGAAAGGTGAAATTATAAGGTCTGATTGAATGAGTGAATCTCTAATGTTGAATAGTGATCTTGAAGAGGATTGATGAACCTATCATCATTCCATATGCTATTGATTGTATTGATGAAGAAGATAATTGTATTGTCTCTAATGGATTATTGTCATGATAAAATAGGGATGGATCAACATGATCCTAAGAGATAGGTTGGTGTTGCAAGAACCTCTGCATCAAAATAGTTGAAGAATCAACCACTGAGAATGAGCCTAAACTACCAATGCCTCAAATGATAGGAGAGGCAATGAAGATAGAAGATATGTACTAATGCAAGATTCCCTAGAAGGACCGATAGAGGAGATAGACTAGGAAGATCCTTCACTTGAAGTCTCGATGGAAAAGGAGAGTTAATTTTATCCATCATCAGCTCCTAATCCAACTCCTCCACCTCTAGTACAAGCTCTAGTTCCAAATCCTCCACCATCATTTCCTACTCCAACTCCTCATCCTCCAGTGCAGCCTCTTCTACCTTCTGCTCCACCTCCACCTTCATCTAAAGCTCCTATTCCTCCACCTCCTACCCAACTTCCTTTGTCTACTCCTCTACCACCTTTTCCTACTCCCATGCCTTCTTATATTGTATTTTGTTATAATTAAATTATTGGAGGTATGGAAGAACCACCAAAAATATCAGAAAGGGAAAAGAGAACTCCTCCTTGTAGGGATGTACCAAAAGAAAAACTAAGGGAAGAGGAAGAGAAGGAGGTAGAAAAAGAAGAGAATTTAGAAGAGAGAGAAGTAGTGGAAGAAGAAGAGAATTTTGAGGAGATAGAATCTCAAGTACAAAGAGGAATGACATATATTTTGATTGCACCATATGAGCCCATTACTGTGTTCACCAAACCCGCCTAGTTCACTAAAGAAATACAACCAAGGAGATAGGTGTACTGTAAGGAAAAAGAGACTGACATGGCTATACTATGTCAAACTTTCTTTTATGAAGAATCTAGTACCTAAGCAAGAATGATTTCATATGTCACTCAAGATCACAGGGGCCGGTGGAAGGCACAGGTGGTCGCACCAACATTTGATGCCAGTGTTGCGGAGATAACTCCTGAGGATTATAATTTTGAGGAAGTTGATCTAGGTGAACCTACAAGGGAGGTATGTAAAATGTTGGCTACACTTTTTCTGAAATATGCCTTGGGGTTCATGGACAGGGATGAGAAAAAATCAAATTTTTGATAGAACAAAATGAAGCTATGAAAAAATTCATTCTCAAAAGTATAGATCCTATTGAACCAAATATTTTAGAAGCCTCATTACATGCTATCCAAGAAAATAGGGCTGCAATAATTTTTTGGTAGATGTTCTACATTATTTTGTTCATGCTTTCCCAGATTAGAAGGTTGACTTTAAAGATTTTGGGAGGGACACCTTACAAGAAATTTTGAGACTGTTCAGAGACATTTTTCAGGAGCTCACCAAATTGGTGGATATGATAAGAGATGCGAAAGGATTGGAGGTGGAGATAGTGAAATGGAAAATGATTCTTAAGGACCTTAAAATAATAAGGAAGAAACACTTCTAAGTAATGGTGAAGGTTTATTAGGGTTCCGCACTGGATAATTTTGAAACATGGATAAAAGCCATCACTTGAGCTTTGAAAGTTTATCAAAAATGTCTGAATAAAATAAGTAAGAAATAGGAAGAAATATTGGCCTTGGTCGAGGAAATTCAAAAATTCATTGAGGGGATTGATTTGACCTTTTTAATGATGAAAATGACCACATGATGTACCCAATAAAGAACATTATGCAATAATTCATGGGAATTTTGGGTGGCATGAAAATGAAGGAAGAACTCCAACAACGCTTTTATCAAAAGGATATGCAAAATATGTTGGGTCGTGAAGAGGAGATAAAATATTTTTCTATTGAGTTGGTCACTTTTAGGAAGGAAAAAAAACAAAGAATTGATAATATTAAAATGGAAGACTTTGAAGAAGTACAAGAGATAGTGGAAAGGCTATGAAAAGCTCATCCAAAAATCCTTCTAGATGATTAAGTGTTCAATTTTGGACTTAGTCAAATTTTGTAGTGAGGGACCTTTTTGACACAACCATTTTTTCTAGTTCATATTTTTGGCCTTTCAAACTCTGAAAGTCCAAAATTTTGGAGATTCATAAGGTTTTTGACTTAGTCAATTTTTAGGCTTTCTTTTTTAGAGTTAGGGTCGGGGTCTAAAATTTTTGGGTCATTTCGTTAAAGAGATTTTATCTTGAAGAGATAATTCTAGATTAGATTGTCTGCATGTCGAGGGTCATTTTTTTATCACTTTGGGGATATCAATCAGTTGTAATCATCACTGAGAGATTTGATGAATGTTCCAAGGAAGAACTCCAAGTTTGGAAGAAGACTTTAGTTTAAACAGAGATGGAACTCCAATAGTGATCTCTTGTTTTCTTGGTGGTTTTAGCTTGTTTCCTTCTTGTAAAAATAATGCATGTGGCTAAGATCTATCCGGGTTGTTTAGAAATTCCCTAGGAGTAGTTTTCTTTAGTTTAGAAGTTTTGTTTCGTAGCTGAAACCCTAGCTATGAGTTTCTTGTTTTCAAAAGGGTGAAGTTCTATAAAATGTATCAGAACAATGTAATTAAGGTGGATTAATTTTGTAATACAACTATCTACAATTGGTGCTTCAATCATGGTGTGAAGTTTTCTACTATCTTTGTGAAGTTCTTGAATGTGTGTTTCCTCATTTTTTTATTTCAAAGAGCCAATTGAGTTTATGGTGATTCTAATCTACAAATCTTTTAGTCTGGTCTTTATCATTGCTGCATTACCTTGTTGTGATAAATTATTAGGAAAAAATTTCATCGGTTTCTTCAAGATAAATTTGTCTCATGAGTGCATATGTTCATAGTAACTTCATGATTTGTTGAATTTTGACAAATCTTACATCTACATTAATTTCCTTTGTTGATTGCATCAGCAAAGCCAGGGTTGTGAGTAATTCTAATCTATGTTTTTTGGGTTTCTTGCATTTTCATGATAATTTAATTCACATGATTATGCAATGATAGCTTATGTCCATTAGAATTATCTTATGTAATTTCATTCAATTCATGTTACCTTACTTTCCAGACTTTGAGATAATTGATCTTAGTAGGTCAAATTAAGATTTACATGTTAGGAAATTGCTTTCATTTAAAATGTTTGAAAATATGCAAAAAGTTATTTATTTAAGATTGATTTTATAGCCTCTCAAAGATTGAACTAGCAAAGGCCTCCTCGTGAATAGTTTCACATTTATCTTCGATTGAGCTATCCATCCTAGCCTAAAAGTAACCTTGGGAGTGATTTGATCATTCTTTCAAAGAGGGGAATTTTCATTCCAAATTCCTAGTCGTTGCCTCATGTATAAATGATGATCAACAATCCTATAACTCATTAATGGGTCCTACAACCCCTAAGGACCCCTTATGATACATGATGAATCTTAATAGGTCCTACTTTGCATACTAAGGGGTCTTAGGATACAATAATGGGTCCTAAGGGGTCCTAATGAATACTAAGGGGTCCAAAGACACATTAATTGTTCCTAAGGGGTCCCGAATGTTTCTATGACCCATTAATGGCTTCTACAACCTCTTAGGATCCCTTATCATAAATAATGGGTCCTAATCTATACTAAGGGTTCCTAAGAAACATTAATGAGTTCTAAGGGATCCTAAATAGTCCTAAGGGGTCCTAATGCTCTATAAGGGGTTATAAGGGTCCTAAGGGGTCATAGGACCTGTCAATAAGTCCTAGGACCCCTTAGGACCCCTTATAATACATTATGAGTCCTAAGGGTTCCTAATGGGTACTAAGGGGTCCTCTAAAATGTTAAAGGTGTTAGAAAGTAAATTCCACGAAGATAACTGAGAGGGGGGGGGGTGAATCAGTTATCAGATAATTATAACCTTTATCAACTTCAACATCATTTAACCATGTAAGCAATACAATTACCAACCATAGAAATATATTCATACACAATGACACAATAACACAAGATATGTTGACTAGGGAACCTCTTGATCAAAGAGTAAACCCTGGTGGGAATGATGCCCACAAAAGATGCACTAATATGAATATTCCTTATGAAAGGATGGACTCTGTTAGGAGTCTTATGAAATACATTCAGTGCATATGAATCCCTATTAGGAGATTTTGAATCCATGTTAAAATATTCTAACCCTGTTAGGAGTTATGGAAGACAGAAGGACCCACTGCCCAAACAGCTTCAGGGTAAGATCACTGAACACACTATCCAAATGACCTTAAGATTATTCAATAGAATAATATGAAATATGTTACCTCCTTCACTATGCCAAACTACACTCACTGCTACACTAGATCTTAATTCTAGATCTCTGTACTTCACATGTCTTCCTTCACACTTTCGCTTTCACAACTTCATAGGCTCTCTTCTTCACTTCATGCATACATTCACATTAAACCATACCATGCTCACATTCCTCCTCCACTAAAAATATATTAAAATAAGGAAAAACATTCCTTCCTTTATACCAAACTCAAATAATTACAAATGAGTTGGCACACAAATACAAAATAAAAGTTTCCACACACTACATCAAAATTACACAAAACTGTCAGCTTCTGAATACAATAACTCTTCACTCATGTGACCTAGAAGTTTGTGATATGAACCAAACCACTATCAATGTGTATCAAACTTCCCTTTAACTACACAAAACTAGATTCCATCCCGATTAGGAGATATCATCCGATTTCCACAAACCGCTACTCAGGAACACTGCCTGAATACTGCTTCCACCAAAATGCTCATAACTTTCATGAATCAATTAATTATTGTCTGCTCTCTTAACCATAGACATATAAAATATAAAATAATATAACCTCAAAATCTCATAGCTCCAACTACAATATCCCACGTGCGCTAATCAAAACACTGTCTGCTTCTCTGCTAGTCTCCAGAAAATCACTGTGTTGACATCAATGACAATCATAGTCATGAATGCAACAACAACTACTACAGAATGACTACCAACAACCAGCATTCATTCCTAACAAAAGGGTCATAAGGGGTCTTGAATGGTCCCATGACTAATTAATATATCCTACAACTCCTTAGGACCCTTTCAAACCCCTTATGATACATAATGGGCACTAAGTGATCCTAATGCATATTAAGGGACCTTAAGGAGTACTATGGGGTCCTAATGCATATTAAGGGACCCTAAGGACTACTAAGGGGTGCTAATGCATATTAAGGGGTACTAATGTATATTAATAAGTCATTAATGGTCCTAGGATATATAATGGGTGCTAAGATAGGGTCCTATAATACATTAAGGGATCTATTTAATGGGTGGATATGCTAATGGGTCATAAGGGGACTCAAATAAATAATAGGTCCTAATGAATGGTAATTACAAATTGCATGATCATAAATGGTATTAGGACACATTCATAATTTCAGCTATATAGACCCTCTAGATCCTCTAGGATATAAACATTTTATCTTAAGATCTAATGGCTAGTTTAATTTGGCTTCTACTCTAAATTTTATTTGTTTATTTTTTGTGCCATTGATGTATATAGGAATTTTATTCCTAGTGTTAAGTTTATATACTATTTTTATTGTAAGTTATTAGTTTATGGTTTCTATATTCAAGATTATCTATTCGAGATTTCTCCTGTGAGTTATCTGTTGAGGGTTTTGATTGCAAGTTATTAATTTAGGGTTATGATTCCAAGTTTCTAGTTTAAGATTTGTATTTTAGGTTGTTAATATTTAAACATTTATTTCATGAATTATATATACATATAGTTTTGAACAATGGTAAAATGGAACCTTAATAATGTAACTATCATTCACCACTATTCATTTGTATATAGTTTTGAACTGGAATTGCATAAGTAAATTTGAAAATTGATTAGGATAAGGTGCATACCTCATTATGGAATAGATTTAGAAATATCTATTTTTTGAAGTGTGTGCAGAGTTTTAAAGATTCTACAACTAGATCCAGGACCAGAAAACTGTAACAGAGAAAACCCAGAAAACTTTTGTCTTTCTGGCAGTAGGTAGTCTTTGACCCTGATAAAAGGTCAAAGACTACCTTGAGATTTTGAAGGTCAACTTTGACTTTGTTCGCAGATCTCAGAAGTTCACCGAAAAGGGTACTGAGACCCATCCTCCAATTCTCAAAAAAAAAACTATAGATATCTAAAAAATGGTGTTTTGGGGTGGCTATATAGGGTTTTGCCTTAGTCAAACCCCCATTTTGGTGATCTCTACCTCCATGAATAGCTGATTGAAATAGAATGTGTGTGTGTATTAAAAGTGTAATGCCAAGATCTAATCCTCTAGATCAAAACCCTAGCATTAATATGTATGAGGAAAAAATGCATAGATTTGAATGAGATAGGAAAGCATACCAAGCCCCCAAGGCTAAAGTACTCCTACCAAACTCATAACCTATAATTGCTACCCCATGATTGTATCTTTGAATGCTTGAATGTTGGCAATGGTGGATCAAGGAAGAAAGGGTCTCCCTTGCTCCAAATAGATGTTCACAATGGTGTGCTCATAAAGATGCTTGATATCAACAATGGCTTGATCTTCTATATCATCCTCTTGCAATCTTGCATCTTCACTTCACCATCAATCGCTTGCTTGCTCTTGCTCATGAAATCGCTTGGTGAAAATGAAGGCAAATGAGAGTCTTTATATAGAGGTTTCAAGGTGAGGTTCCTAGAATAATGCGAGGCCCATAATTCAAATTTCACCTTGAATTATGATCCAATCACAATAAAAAACTAAGGGGGGAAAATAATTAAATGAATTTTGAATTAAAACCTTCCCGCACTCAGATCTGAAGGCCCGACATTGATTTCGAGGCCCGTCGAGACCAAATTTGAAAAGGGGAACCAAATCTTGAAGGAGGTCAAAGATGACCTCATCTTTGACCTAGGTTAGGGATGACTTTGACCTTGACCTAGGTCAGGGATGACCTCGTCCATGACCCAGGGGTCTAGATCCTGTCAGAATTTTAAACAGAAGATCCCGGGGATGCCCAGAGACTTAGAAATGATGTCAGAATGGGACAGAGTGCCAGGGAGAGTCACAAAATCCTATGATGATCATGATGAATTCTAGGAGGACCTATTTCTAAATCTTACCTAGAAAATAGAGCCTTGGAAGAGGGAAATTAAGGAGAATCCTAGGGATCCTAACCCTAATTTCACCTAGAATGAAGAAATCAAGTGCAGAATGCATCCTAAAGGCAAGCTATCACGATAAATGTACTAAAAGAGGGTGCTAAACCTATCAAGATGGAAGTGCTTCCATTTTAAGATGATACGAGTTTTTACATTTTCAGGAGAGAAATTAATAAAAATTACATCTATATACATGAAAAATATATTTTTTTAACATTTCTACAATAAAAATATATGCAAAAACTAAATACATGAATAAACTATTTTTTTTATGTTTCTACAATAAAAAATATATAATAAAACCCTTTTTGTTCACATTTCTAAAATGTAAATATATAAAAAAACTAAATACATGAAAAAACCTATTTTTTTCCACATTTCTACAATAAAAGTAATAAAAATTGACATATAAATTCATTTTTCATCATAAAAATTAAAAAATACTAATATAATATGTTTTAAAAAGGTGTAAAAAATGGGGCCCTTCTTAGAAATGGGGCTCCATCCCAAATGTCACCCCATTTTGAAATGTGTGGTGTTTAGAATGGGACCCCATTTCTGTAAGGAAACTCAGGTGCGAAAACAACTTCCTACACTAATCTCTAAAGGAAAGTATTGTGCAAATTCTTTTAAATCCTTAAAATTTAAGATTCTTTAACTACTTTAACAAAGATATTGCAGCCATATACCATGCATACAAAAAATAGAGAATGACACAATGATTTACCCTGGGGAAACCTTTCGGTAAAAACCCCAGCAGTCCAAAACCTGCACAGTGTATTAATCAAAACTATTACAGTTTACAATACACTTGCAATGCAAGTTATTTCAGAAGATTTTCCAACTCTTGAAGACAAATCATGGTAGCATAAAACATTCCAACAATACACTAACTTCTCCTATCTTCGCAACCCTAAAAAAGAATGCTTATATCATGCACTTCCCTTTTTAGGGCAACTTCCAAAGATATTCGTATTAGGGTTTTACCATTCTCTGATAAAATGTTTCAGGCTGATGCCCTAAACCCCATGATTGGGGAAGAGTGTACAGTACTCAACTTTATCAGTTGCCACATGTCTTCACCTGTCATTGAATCTTCCAGACATAGCTCTTACGTATCATAGGAAACTGTCATAACCATTTCAGCCATGATCTCCTTACACACAATTCAAGATGCCAACACATCAAGTGGAGTGACAAATCAACATGCCAACTAGACATGTACACTCAGAATTAATTACATTATTTGCAAGAAATACATTTTACAAAACAGATAATAAGAATAGGAATTATCCAATGTTGAGACACCTTATTCCTAACAGTTTCTAGGCAGGGCCCCATTTTTTGAAAAGTGGTTCAAGGTACTATACCTGGTAGGATCCCATTTGAATTTAGGCTCAGGTTCCCAAAACATAGCATCACCCTACTTTTTGAAAGAAAGAAACTATTTTGTAAATGATTTTTTCATGAAATTGGCTAAGAGTAAAAGTTCCATGAAAAGTGGATTCATCTTCATGTTTTTACCAAAGTGGAAGTTACAAGGGTTTTAAACCTAACCATCTTGGAGATTTTGATGAAGTGCCTTCACCAATCCTCCTCGCTCACTCAAAAAACATTGAACTAATCACAATAGTGGATCTCCTAACTTCCTTGGTTATCCAAGAGACACCAAATTACCCACATCAATGGATCTCCTAACTGTAGAGCCTAAAACCATCTGCACGACATGAGTGTTCCCACATCCCAAGAATAATGAGACACATTTCCTCTAAAATAACACATCTCCTTTGAGTGTGTCTAATTCCTCCTCCAGTGCTGCACATGAGACACCTTTTCTTTAAAAGTGCACATCTCTTCCAAGTGTGTCTAACACCTCCTCAAGTGTTGTGGAAACAAACTCTCCTTTACTGTAAAAATCAGCATCAACATGCGTACACATGAAACACCTTTGATGTAGAGTGATATGTCCCTTGACCAATATCCAAACTGATTTTGCAGATTCTATTCCACCTCTCGAAGGTTCTCTATGTTATCCTCCACATAAAGGCCCTCCAAGATGTAGATCTCTATAATTTTGTTGACTATTAGTGTCTTACACTTAGTCATATATCTAGGCAATGATGGTCGGTCATCACTACAACCAAGTCATTTTGTAAAGGCTGAGTTTTGTATTGTATATTTACCGAGCAGTAGTACTGCCGAGTAAAGTTTTGTGGTCACAATATGTTTGTAATATATCAAGTGTATTGCCGATGTCGAGTTACATATATCAATGATTACTGAGTGACAGAGAAGTTCAGTGGATGCCGAGGATAGTTGATGCCAAGTGCCAGGGATAACTTTTGACGAGTTAGCCAGAATTGGCATACAAGTCTGGAATGGCACAATGATCAAGGTAGACCATTTCTAGAGAAAATTTGTGACTTACCTACTGATGAAGAAATTAAACATGTCAAAAACAAGGGGGAATCATCATGACACGAGCACAGACAAAGGGAAGAATAGGGATAGGTAACACAATTTTGAATATGTACATATATCTTAGGGGGAGTATTAGGCTAGTACAAACATATTTTTGTAACTATATATACGAATGTCATGACAAAGTGTTTTTGCCACTAATGTCAAAGGGGGAGATTGTATATCTCTATAATTTTGTTGAATATTAGTGTCTTACACTTAGTCATATATCTAGGCAATGATGGTCGGTCATCACTGCGACCGAGTCATTTTGTAAAGGCCGAGTTTTGTATTGTATATTTACCGAGTAGTAGTACTGCCGAGTAAAGTTTTGTGGTCACAATATGTTTGTAATATATCAAGTGTACTGCCGATGCTGAGTTACATATATCAATGATTACCAAGTGATAGAGAAGTTCAGTGGATGCTGAGGACAGTTGATGCTGAGTGCCAGGGATAACTTTTGCCAAGTTAGCCATAATTGGCATACAAGTCTGGAATGGCACAATGATCGAGGTAAACCATTTTTTGTGATAATAATGTTTTGTATGAGGTAATTGTGGAGGTGATTACACATCCATATTGCTATCATTGATCCCTATGTAAAACCTTTAGCCAATCAGAAAATTGTATAGTATAGGTGGCAATAGGAATATATTTGAGCCGTAGATCTTGTAATGGTAAAACATTTTTGTTGCTATATAAGGGAAAGATCTTTATCAGAGATGAGTGTGTGAATAAAAGAGAAAAAGAGACATTGAGATCAGATGAATACTGTAAGTATGTGAGTATTAGGAAATGATCAGGAGAAGTATTCAGACCGAGTTTAGTGACCGAGCAGAGCAGTGAAAGGACAGAATCAAGAAAGATCAGATAGAAGAGATCAAAAACATACAGTAAAGAGAAGATATGTAATCAGCATATTAGTGCAAATAGAAGGATCATATACTGAGACATTTTGACCAGTGTATCAGGGTAAATCTCTTAACCGAGTAGTCTTAGCAAACTTTTTGTAAATCTCTTTACCGAGTGCTTACTTTATTGTAAGTTTGTAAATCCTTTAACAAGGTAGATTGCATAAGTCTCTTAGCTTTTAACAGAGCAGACCTCTCATAGGGTAGATCATGTTTTGATCACAATTTGTATCCCTGACAGGCAAACTTTATTATTTGCAGTAGTGAAGATTTGTGGGTGTCATCCCCACCCCAGTTTTACCTTTCAAGGGTTTCTGGGTTACCAAATTTATCGTGTTATGTGTGACTTCATGTATTCTTCTTGACATGATATGTTACTTAGATTGTTTAAATGATGCATAAAGTTCTTACAATTTAAAAGGATAGAAGTTAGTAATTTCTGACTCACCCCCCCCCTCTCAGTATTACTTTCCCATTTATATTTCCAACACAAGACACCAGATCTTGTTCCCAAATTTTCCAACTAGATCCAACACATTCTAGGGTCTTAACACACACTATATAACTTTTCTCAACTAGTTTTAACTCCTCTTTGATGAGTTTGGGCACAAACCCTCACACTTGCACTCACTAGGCCTAATTTCCAATTAGGTCTCCTAGTTCATTTTTTTGTCCTTGACTCCTTTACCCAAAAAAATTTGCAATTAAAACACATATTTAGACACCCATTTTTAATTTACATCTCACACTCTAAGGGATCATATTAATCCTTTAGATAATTTGTATGGGCAAGCAATGTCTTCCATAAAACTAGGCCTAATTAGGCCACTTTTACAAAGGAAGTACCCTTTAAACTTGAAACCAAGTTCCCAAAGCCTAGAAGATTTTTCATCTTTACCCTAAAACAATGATTCTTACACTTTTTTGGTAAACCACACACATTTAAGAGGTTAACTTACAAACCCTCACCAAATGGGCTCCAAAAGTAGGGCCTATTAAAACCCATCTTCCAAAAACTTCCAAAACTAGGACCCTATTACATTTCTTTTAACTCATCACACCCTATTAGACTCCTCTGGCACCAAGTGTGCCATTATTATATGTTTTGGTCTTATGGTCCTTATAGGACCATTAGGACTTATATCTATTTTTATTAATCTATCACATTTAAATGCCATGATTGGCTTAAGTACATCATAATAGACCGTTACATACTACTTCCATGCCTTTGTGGCCTTGTAGAGATCTTTTCTCCATCAAGTTATCCTACAGCATACTCCCCCCCTATAAAAAGTCTCTTGACCTAAGAGAAAAGGGGCTTTGTCTTCACACTATGCTTTCTCCTTAATGGTTGTCTGCTACGTATCTTCCTATGGGATTTATGCTATAATAACAACTAAATAAATGAGTCGGCCTCCCACCTATTACTTGCATTACACTCACAACAATCTATAGGAAAAAAAACATTCTTCAATCCATGTTTGGTACTGTCATCTTTTGATTGTTGTTTTAGCAATTTTGTTATCTTTTCAAAGCCCAAATGAACTTTCCACTTGTCCCTTTCTCTCATATTCACTCTATCATTCACCTAAAAAATTTTTGGACACACCATGGTCCCTACAATCACACTATTTTGTTTCCTCACATACTGTAGATCTACCTATTCCTTAGAATGGTTCATACAACCAAGTTGTTTCTTAATATCCCATCCACACACTTGATCTCTATTCTAAAAATGCACATATTCTTTCCTTCTAAGGCTTATAATACTTGATGCAAATAACTTGTCATCATGAAAATAGGTTAACACAAATTTTCTACCATCTTTATGAATAATGTAAGAATTAGTGTCCCCATTATGTAAATTTATCGTTAGGTACTACCAAGATCTCCCTAAAATGACATGACAATGTGTCATGGACACAATTTCACATAACACCCTATCATAGTAATCCTCAATAGAAAATTCAAGATATGCTTGTTCTTGATTCAAAAGGTTTTTTTCATTATTGACCCATGTTTCCCTATAAGGTCTTCTATGACGAATTCTTTCTAAGTGAAACTTATTAACCATCTATTAAGATACCAAATTATCATGTGACCCTGAATCAATAATCATTTTACAAACCTTTCCTTGGCTTTTACATTGTATTTTGAAGATTGATACCCTTGGTTGTACTGATTCCTATAATGGGCCCCTTCTAAACATGAAGAAATATCCTTCCATGACTAGATCAATATTATCGATCTTCATTTCTTCATACTCTTGCACTAAATGCACCTTCCTTTTAGTATTATTGTTTTGATTATTCATAAGACATTTGAATGAAGGGTCTCCAACTTCATTACAGTTGTAGCATCACCTTGTAAACACATTGGATCCTTTGCCTGCTTTAAATCTACCTCCTCTTGTTCTGGGTTTGTCTCCTTGCCCTTGTCCTTGTTACCTTGACTATGATTTTCTTGTGTAGGTTTTCTTCCCCTGACTTGGCTTGTTCCACCTCTACCACTACCACCTTGTATTTATTTTTTTCTTTTCACTCTTTCCTCTACCCTTATAGCCAATTGGAAACACTCTCCAAGTTTCTTTAGCACACTCAACCCTATCTCATATTGTAAATTTTACCTTATCCCATTAAGGTATCTTTCCACTTTCTTATCCTCATCTTCCAATCCACCTCTAATACCAAGTTTGTGAAATTTCTCAGTATAGGACCTAACATCCATGTCCTTTTCTTTGAATTTTTTCTCATCCTCTTAGTTTGTATAGAAAAATCAGATGGTAGGAATTATTCCTTCACCATAGCCTTCATCCCACTCCAAGTTGTGATCTTGGTCATATCTCTTGCCCCTCCTTTTGTCTATACACTACTCCACCGAGTTAGAGTATTCCCTCTCAGCCTTTCCTTCAACAATTTCACCTTTTTGTCTTCATCCACGTCTTCTAAGTTAAAATAATATTCAAGGGCTTCAATCAACCCCAATACCTCTTCATTGTCCATTCTACATTGATAGATAGGAAAATCAATATTTTTCCTACTTCCACCACCTTGGAATGCCTTCAATAACCTTACCATCATCCTTTTTTTAGGATCAAGTGCCTCTTCTCAATTCCCTTCACTGATTCTCATCTACTACAACCTCTTCTTCTTCCCCACTCTCACTTTGTGAACCTCTCCTAGGCCCTCTCTCTGAGGCTTCCAATGTTGCTTGCAATGATACATTATCCCTTTTCATTTCTCTCATTTCCCTATCCCTTGCTTCCTTTTTCTCTCTCCTTTCCCGCCTTTCCATCTCCAAGGTTTCTTCAATTCTTGGCTCTCTCTTACAATTTTCCCTTTAGGAGGCATCTTGACTACTTATTAGACCCTTTAACAAAAAACTTATTAGCAATCCCTCTAGGACCTACTTGTTAGAATGATTTTAGAATAATTGAGAGGGGGGACTGAATCAATTATCCTCAGGTCTAGATGTACCAATTCAAATTTTTAGCTCTTCAACAAACTTAGATTTAATCAACAATTCACTCAGTCTCTATAGAATATATCAGTAACATAAAACTTGCAGTCCACTATCCAAAAGTAATCAAATTGCAGAGTATAAAACTTTCAACAACATTCTCATCAAATAAAATTCACACAAGTATAACACCAGGATTTAACGTGGAAACCCAATTTGGGAAAAACCACTAGTAACATGCTACTAATTTTCACTCTTTTGAAGTGATCTTTGTGAGAATCCAACCCTGTTAAAGGTTTGCAACACACACTATTAGGTGTGACCCTATTAACGGATTTAATCACTCTGTTAAGAGTGGCCTAGTTAGAGGGCTTAAGAACATTCCATTAGAATGTCACCTTGATTAAAGGGTTTACAAAATTACTATTAGGTCAACCTTGATTAAAGGATTTTGACTGATACAATAGTTAGAAAGTAACAGTAGGTTATAATCTAAAATATACAACTCACTTTGCAAATAAAAATCCAATGTTCTCCAATTCTTATTTAGTGACTGACCTTCATTTCCATCTCCATCTTTGATATGCTCAAAAATCTCTTCAAGCAATCACCTTAACTCTATTCAGCTCTTCACAACTTCTCTTTAGCCTTCTAATTAGATTCATCAGTCAATAACATCAACCCTTTTCCACACACTCCATAATCCACAATTAGGTCATCCTTATACCTCCTTGATCAGGTAGATTAATATTTTTCCACTTAATATCTTCTGTAGATCTTAGGTTTAAGTTAGATTCATCGAATCCTTCCATCATTTTATTCTCCTCCTTTTCCTTCTAGATAAATCTCCAAACTTCTCCTTGAATCCATAAGAAAATGGTTTACCATACATTAAATGCTTCATATCATTCATTAATAATTTCAACATGTTTTACATATCCTATGAATTCAACTATGTCGGATGGGATTCTCAATTCCTTAACAAACTGTATATTACTAACACTCGGTCAATACTGTGCTCATCTCCTCAGTCATTACTGGATATCTCAGTCATCGCTAAAACTTTCCTTCTTGGAAAATATTTTCTTCGATTGGTTAATTATCTCTTGCTCGGATATTACTTATAATTGGTCAACACTAAATTGGCTTAGCTTATACTAGCACTCGGTCAACACTATCATCACTCAACTTAAACTAAATTTATTCACTTTTGCCTAGTTAAGCCTATGTTTCAAATCAACCGACTTCTTCACTTAGTATTAAAGATAAAAAACACATTACCTTGTCAATGTTCCAACTAATCAAGTAAACATTGAAGTATCACATAACTCAACCTTTCCTTAGGTCCTCTTGTTATCTCCTTTTTCATATCCTCTTCATCTATCAAAAGATGTGTTACTCTACTAGATAGAAATTGCCTTGCCAATTAAGGTTTGACATCAATGACAATATAACAATTATTTCAATTATAGTTTCCAACACTACTAACTACTCTAATACCACTATGATGCAGAGTGATATGTCCCTTGACCAATAACCAAACTTATTTTGCAGATTCTATTCCAACCCTCGAAGGTTCACTATGTTATCTTGCACACAAAACCCCTCCAAGACACTGGATCTTGTTCTCAAACTTACCAACTATATGCAATACCTTCTAGGGTCTTAAAACACCCCATCTTACTTGTCTCAACTAGTTGTGAACTTCTCTTTAATTGGTTTGGGCACAAACCCTCACACTTGAACTCACTAGGCCTAATTCCCAATTAGGTCTCCTAATTCAATTTTTTGTCCTTAACTCCTTTTCCCAAAATACTTGGAAATTAAAGAACATATTCAGACACCTATTTTGAAGTTACATATCATATTCACATGGCTCATATCACTCCTTTAGACAATTTGTATGGAGAAGCACTGTCTACCACAAAACTATGCGTAATTAGGCCACTTTTACAAAGGGTACCCTTTAAACTTAAAACAAAGTTCCCAAACCCTATACAATATTTCATCTAGACCCTAAACCAATTATTCTTACACTTGTTTTGTTAGACACACATTTAAGGGGTTAACTTACAAATCCTCGCCAAATGGGCTCCAAAACTAGGGCCTATTCAAAACCCATCTTCCAAACACTTCCAAAACTCAGAAAAGGTATATGCACCATGTATTGGACATGTCCAAGCATAAAATAGCATAAAAAAACACCCTTTTTGAGGTGGATTATTAGATCCTATAATTGCACACACACATTGTGCCCTTTCTCAAAGCAAACTATCCCTTCTCCTTGGCGATCACCCCTCAATACTTCATCCCTGCATTGGATATTGTTAGTATGGGTTATTTTACATCACATGTGACCCATTATTTAATTAAAAGAGACCAAACAAAAAGGAGTATGTGTCTAATCACATCTAGACTCAAAAAATAAGGGTTTTCCCAACAATATCCAAAAATCATTCGATCAAAGGTGATTGTGAAAAATGTTTTAATTTGACAAGTGGATCCAAACATGTAGAATTAACTTGTAGGAACAATACTAAATCATTTCCCAATGCAATAGAACATTGATTTTATTCTATGATCAAATGAACATGTAAAATGAATAAAATATGCACAAAAATTAAATTTGTTTATTGAATCTCAAATCTCTACATTACTTCTATCCCTTCCTTCCTCCCTTTGTAACCTTCCATGGATTATAATCACCATGTAATAACTTATCATAGGCTCAAAAATCTTGTACAACTCCTAAAACTATCAAAACTACCATTACCCACCCAAACCTAACTAGTTGTTACAATTTGAAAATTCAAATTTGTATCTCTTAACAAATGGACTTCTTGGCTACCAAATGAACTCAAAGTCTTATTATTTGGCCTCATTACATTTCTCGATACTGAGCCTTCCACAAACTTAGATATATTATCCCACATGTAGTCTAATGTCCCTTAAGAATTGGGTTTACATGAAAGACTCCACACCCTAATACCAGTTCTCCAAACATCCCATGATGCCCACAAAAAATATCTCTATAAAACATAAGACAATAGTTAGTGGCTCCTTCCCAACATATTCCTTCCCACTAAGGGTCCATGAGCCTTTGTTGACATCAACTCACCCTCAAATTTACCTTTAACTAGGATGGTTCAAATTCAATGGATTTGGTCTCAAAATGGTTCAAACAACCAAAACCATTCATCAGTTAATTTTTCTCACCCCTTCAAATGACACTTGCTTCACAAATGCATACTAAGGCTAGTAGTCCTACTAGACTAGTTTTGAGGGCATAGCCCAATTTTCCCTCAAAGGACCAACCAAAAAGAACACATTTTATAATAGCCTTTTGGGATCCATACAACCTCCTAAAGGGGTTTCTTCTAAATCTAATAACAAAGGATTCAATCATGTGGTTGATCAGAGACCTAATGGGGTAATTAGCCCTAGTTTTACAAAGGAACTACCCCTACCACTTATGTTCCACCAAAAAAATAAAATGAGCATCAAGGGCCACCAAAACTTCACCAAATCCAAAGGTACATCCTTTGGTTCAACACCCCTCAACCAAAATTTTAATATCTATAGTTAGACAATAGGTGGCCACATCTAAATATCCACCTAGGGCATCATATTTACCTACGATCCCTGCATGTCCATAATAAAATATTTTGGAATCTCAAAATACATGGGCCTAACTTGTATTCCACATAAAATCATCAATTTTCAATGGTGGACATACAAGTTATGGCCATTTGAATTAGAAAATCCCTAGTTTATGAATTTCTCAGACCAGTGCACAAGAAAACCCAATAATGTCTATTCTAGACCACTTCAACTCCCCAAACCACTTGCAAATGAAAGGTATGAATGTGTGAAATATTATCTAATTAGTCTGAGACCCCAATTTATTCTTACATGTCCATACCATGAACAAAATAGAAGTTTGTTAGGAATGAATCTTGAATATATCCTATGGGGGAGTATTCATAGCCATTCTGTAGTAGTTGTTCTTGCATTCATGACTGTGATTGTCATTGATGTCAACACATTGATCTACTAAAGATTAGCAGAGAAGAAGATAGTGTTTGTATTAGCGTACGTGGGATATTGAAGATCAAGCTATGTGGACTTGAGGACTTAATCTATGATGTTTTCCTAAGATTGTGGTTAAGAGAACATATAGAAATTCAACTATTCATAACAGTTATGTGTAAATTAGTGCAAGCAGTATTTAGGCAGTGTTCCTGAGAAGTAGTTTGTGGAAATCATATGATATCTCCTAATCGGGATAGAATCTGAGCATGAGATGTTTTACATATGATGAAGACATGATGATTGTGATGTGGACATGACAATAAGGTCAGAGGTCGCACGTGTGAAGAATTATCTTAATTGGAAGCTGACAATTTTATGTAATTGTGGAATATTGTGTAATGTGTGGAAGATTTTATTTTGTAATTTGTATGCCGACTCATTTGTAATTATTTGAGTGTGGTATAAAAGTAGGATTATTTTCCTTATTTTAATGAAGAATTATGTGGAAGTGAATTGCGGAATTGAGCAGCACTTGTTGTAAGAGGATATGCGAAGTACAAAGATCTGGTATTGAGATCTGATGAAGGAGTTGGTGTAGTTTGGCACAGTCAGAGGAGAAATGATAAGTTGTTGAGATCAGTAATATTTTGGTATTATTCTATTGAGTAATACAGAGATTAGCTGGATAGTTTGTTCAGTGATCTTTCCCTTGAAGCTGTTTGGATAGTGGGTCCTTCTATCATAACTCCTAACAGGGTTAGAATATTTTAACTGGAATTCAAAGTCTCCTAATAGAGATTCATATGTACTAAATGTATTTCATAAGGCTCCTAACAAATTCCATCCTCTCACAAGGAATTTTCATATTAGTGCATCTTTTGTGGGCATCAGTTCCACTGGGGTTTACTCTTTGATCAAGAGGTTCCCTAGTCAACATATCTTGTGTTATTGTGTTGTTGTGTATGTATATCTTTCTATGGTTGTTGATTACATTTCTTACATGGTTGAAATCTATCAAAGATAATAAAAGTTGTATTTATCTGATAACTAATTCACCCCCATCCCTCTCAGTTATCTTGGTGGACTTTACTTTCTAACAATTGGTATCAGAGCAGCGGGTCCTTGAAGAAAAAATTTAACAACTTAAGGAGATCCATGGCGAATCATTGCAGGAAAGAAAGCCCAAAGTTTGATGGAGTAAATTTTGATAGCTGGAAAGTAAAGATGAAGACACATTTTCTTTGTTTAGGAATAGGATACTGGTTAATCACAAAGAACAAGAAGACTATCATTGATGAAGAAAAAATTGAAGAATATAATAATGAGGAGAGAGATCTATTTATGAGTAACATACTTGCGAGAGAAGCACTCTTGTCATCTCTTCCAAAAAATGAGTATAGTCAGGTAAAATATCTAAAAACATCTCATGAAATTTGGTTAGCTTTACAATTTACTTTTGAAGGTGATGAACATGCAAAGAAAGTTAGATTACATAATTGGATATGTGCATTTGAAGATATGAGAATGATGGAAGATGAATCTGTTAGAAGCTATATTGGTAGAATATTAGAAATTGTTGCAGGTATAAAATCCCGTGAAGGAATCAAGACAAAGAATGAAGTGATATGGAAAATTCTAAGGACATTAACTCCTGCATTTAAGCAGACAACGCAAATGATTGAGCAACTTATACCTTGTATTGAGAACTTCACCAGAGAAACTCTTCTTGGAAGACTAGAAGCAATAGAGATGAACTTGAGACAATTAGGAGATCTACCTAGAATGGAGACAATATTCAGTGTACTTAGTATTCATCCTAATTTTTCAAGAAGCATTAGTGTAAGCAGAGACTATGCTAGTGGAAGTAGATTTAAGAATGAAGAAGATAGGAAGATTGAGGAAGGAATTGCCTTGCTTGTGAAAAGAGAACCAGATGGTAAGAATTTTTTTTAAATGTTGGACTTGTCAAGAATATGGTCATTTTTCATCTAAATGTCCCAAGAGATTAAAGAAGTATAGAAAGAACTTTAAACCTAGAAGGTCTAAAGAATGTTATTATGCTAATGATGAAGAATTTGAAGCTAGTATTGAAAAATCTCTAAGTGAAAGTGATAATGAGAATGATGAAATAGGATTTGTAGCAATAAAAGAAGAAAACCCTAAAACAAAAGTTAAAGAAGAAAAATCTTTAGTTTCTCAAGTAGAAAAGAGATTTGATTGGATTATAGACAATGGTTGTTCACATCATATGATTGGAGACATGAAGAAATTCATAAATTTTAACAATTATGATGGAGGAATTGTTAGAGTTGGAAACAATGCACCTTGTTTGATAAAAGGAATATGATCTATTACTCTTGATGGAAAAACTAACATTGATGATGTTTACTTTGTGGATGGATTGAAACACAATTTTTTGAGTGTTGGACAACTAGTTGATAAGCGATATCAAATTTGGTTTACTGAGAAAACTTGTGTAATCAAAGACAAGGATGGTAATTTGATTGGAACTGGATCAAGAACTAGAGGTAATGTATTTCAGTTGAATCCTAATGAGATGACATGTTTGATTACTAAGATTGATGATAGTTGGTTATGGCACAAAAAAAAATTTCATATAAACTTTGATAACATTGTGAAAGTAAGTACTATACTTGCAGTAAGAGATTTGCCTAAAATTATGAAACCTACTAACATTATTTGCAAGGAATGTGTTATGGCTAAACATAAGAGAAGCTCATTTCCTAGCAAGAAGTTTACAACAATAGAGAAGTTGGAAATTGTTCATACAGACTTGAGCGGTCCCACAAGGACTAGAGGATTCTATGGTGAAAGGTATTTTATGATTCTTGTTGATGATTTTCCAAGAATGATGTGGATTGAATTTCTTAAAGAAAAGTCTGAGGCATTTGATAAGGTTAGAGTAATTAAGAACAAAGTTGAGAATGAATCTAGAATGAAGATTAAATGTTTGAGATTAGATAGAGGTGGAGAATTTACTTCAAAATAATTTAACACTTTTTGTGAAGTGAATGGCATTAAGAGATAGTTTTTAGCCCCTAGAACACCTGAACAAAATGGTATTGCAGAAAGAAGAAATAGGTTAGTAACTGAAGCAGCAAGAGCCATGCTATTTGAAAATGACTTGGAAAAGATATTATGGAGAAAAGTAGTAAATAAAATAGTATACACAATGAACACAGTACAGATCAGAGCAGACACATATAAGACATCTTATGAACTATGGTTTGGACATGCACCATCAGTTAAGTATTTCAGAATTTTTTGAAGTAAATGTTATATTAAGAGAGATGATGACATTGGAAAGTTTGACCCTAGAAGTGATGAAGGTATATTTCTTGGTTATTCATTGAAAAGAAAATCTTATAGATGTTTCAATAAAATAACTAAAACTATTGTTGAGAGTGCAAATGTTAAAGTTGATGAAAAGTTCAAAATTCAGGAAAGAATGTTTGATTATGAATCAGATGAAGGAACTCATCCTAGAATTGATCAAGAAAATGTTGAATTATTCTATGAAACTGATAGTGATTAGCAGAATGAGAGCTACATTGAGGAATCATAGAAGAACCTACAACTGAAGCAAGAACTGAGACAGTGACACCTAACATGAATCTAACAAAAAATCATCATGTTGTGCAGATTATTGGGAGCATAGACAGAGGAGTTTTGACATGAAATAAGGTACAAGAACAATTGTGTTTAATTTATCAAATTGAACCTAAATCTACTAGTGAAGCCTGTGAAGATGAAAATTGGATTAAAGATATGAAGGAAGAACTAGATCAAATTGAAAAGAATAAGACTTGGGAGTTGGTCCCTAGACCTAAAGATAAAAATGTTATAGGAACTAAATGGGTATTCAAGAACAAGATGAATGAACAATGAGAAGTTGTAAGGAATAAAGAAAGATTGGTATGTAAAGGATACTCACAACAAGAAGGAATTGACTATGAAGAAAATTTTACACCTGTAGCAAAAATTGAAGCAGTAAGAATGTTCTTGGCTTATGCAACCTACAAGAAATTTAAAGTATATCAGATGGATGTGAAGTTAGCATTTCTGAATGGAGAGTTAGAAAAATAAGTTTACATAGATAATCCTGAAGGTTTTCCCTTAACTCATGAAGGAGACATGGTATGTAAACTGAACAAAGCTTTATATCGACTTAAACAAGCACCTAGAACTTGGTATGCAAGACTGGATAAGTATATGATAAAATTAGGATTTACTAAAGGCACAATAGATAGTAACTTGTATATGAAATAAATTGAATATGGTTTGTTAGTTGTAGTTATTTTTGTTGATGATATTATCTTTGGAGGAGAAGATGAAGCCAGTGATAAATTTGCAGATGAAATGAAGACTGAATTTGAAATGAAATATTTTTTAGGATTGCAGATAACATAGAATAGTGATGGTATCTTCTTATGTCAAACAAAGTACTTGAATGACTTATTGAAGAGATTTGGAAAGGAGAACTAGAAGCCGGTTGGCACACCTATGGTAACTAGACACAAGTTATCTAGAACAAATGAGACTCCTGTAGTTGAACAGAAGAAGTACAGATCTATGATTGGAGGATTGCAATATTTAACTCATGCAAGACCAGACCTATCACTGCGGTTGGAATCATTGCAAGATTTCAAGTTGACCCTAAAGAATCACATTATGTAGTGGTAAAAAGGATACTAAGGTACTTGAAAGGCACAATTGAACATGGATTATGGTATGAAAATTTTGACGACTTTACCCTATGTGCATATACAGATGCAGATTGGGGAGGCAGTGTTGATGACAAAAAGAGTACAAGTGGTGGAGCATTTTTCCTTGGAGGAAGATTGGTTTCTTGGCTAAGCAAGAAATAAAAATGTATTTCACATAGCATAGCAGAAGTATAATATGTAGCAACAACAAACAATTGTAACCACATAATATGGATGAAACAAATGTTGAAGGATATTGGAATATAATTTGATGAGCCTGTTGTTATACACTGTGATAACACTAGTATAGTTAGTATGTCTAAGAATCATGTACTACATTCTAGGACAAAGCATATAAAAATAAAGTATCATGTCATGAGAGAGAAAGTTGCAGAGAAAGAAGTCAAACTTGAGTATATAAGTAAAAAGGAGTAGATTGTAAATATATTTAAAAATCCTTTCCCGAAAGATACATTTGAGTATTTGAGAGGTATGCTTGGGATTATGCCCCAACCTACTTTTGAGAAGTGATGTAGATTGTTGCATCAGTCTAGTGGTATATGAGCCTTATCTTTTTTTGGACTTGATGTTGGTACTTCCTCTATGGGGGAGTATGTGTTTCTAAGCTGAGTCATGAGGACTCTAGTGAAATATATTTTCTGAAAAGTTTCTTTTGACATTGAAGTTGTTGTTGACATAGTGATGTAGCATTTGTCATTGATGTCAATGGGGGAGAAGGATACATGAAAAACCATCTATTGAAGATAATTTGAGGGATAAGGATACATGCAATATAAAATGGAAAACTAAAAGAATTGAGTAGGAAAATGAAGCAAGATTTGATTGATGAAGAGAACTTGAAAACATTTCAGAGCAGTAGTGTTGCAGTGTTGGTATTCATGGAACTTGGATGTTTTTTCATCTATTTTTCCATCAATGCCAATGGGGGAGATTGTTAGGAATGAATTCTAAATATATCCTATGGAGGATTATTCACAACCATTCTCTAGTAGTTGTTGTTGCATTCATGACTGTGATTGTCACTGATGTTAACACAGTGATCTACTGAAGGTTAGTAGAGAAGAAGACAATATTTGCATTAGCGCACATGTGATATTGAAGATCAAGCTATGCAGAGTTGAGGAATTAATCTATGATGTTTCTTGAGATCATGGTTAAGAGCGCATATGAAAATTTAACTACTCATAATAGTTATGTGTGAATTAGTGGAAGCAGTATTTAAGCAGTGTTCCTGAGAACTAGTTTGTGGAAATCGAATGATATCTACTAATCAGGATAGAATCTGAGCATGCAAAGTTGTAAAAATGATGAAGACATGATGATTGTGACATGGAAATCACAAAAAGGTTAGAGGTTGCACGAGTGAAGAATTATCTTAATTGGAAGCCAATAGTTTTATGTAATTGTGGAATATTGTAACATGTGGAAGATTTTATTTTTTAATTTGTATGTTGACTCATTTGTAATTATTTGAGTGTGGTATAAAAGAAGGATTATTTTCCTTATTGTAATGAAGAATTATGTGGAAGTGAATTACAGAATTGAGCAATACTTGTTGTAAGAGGATATGCGAAGTACATAGATATGGTATTGAGATTTGATGAAGCAGTTGGTGCTGTTTGGCACAATCAGAGGAGTAGTGATAAGTAATCTTTAGGTATTATTCTATTGATTAATACAATGATGTAGGGTAGGGATGGAGGATCCAATAATGGATGGTCCAAACCTACACCAGCACTTACAACAACAACAACCACAACAGAATACAACAATATAATGCTTCAAAATAGAATTTCATTCAACATGCCCGGCTATAAGGCCTTTCGGGTTACGACCTTATACAAAATATTATGAAAATAGAGACTCATCTCTCATCATAGCTTCAGTCACTTCCAATCTACCTCTAAATCCCTCACTACATCAATCTAAACCCTTAATATATAGCCAGCAAAGCCACAAGCGGGCAGTCAGGCATTTAATTACATTATAGGTCCAGTCTAAGGAGAGAAACCAAAACTAAATATAGAAATTAAAAAAAACCATGTGAAGCCACATTTAGGTCCACACATGATCCAAGAACATGCCCCTAACTTAGCAAGATCCCATTTTATCATATGGAACCACGCAAGACAAAAAACTCCATGTTTTACATGTAAATTGGTTGAAAATCGATACCCAAGGAGAAAGGTCATAACACTCAACTCTTGATGAATTAGGATTTTTGGTCTTGGGAAAAGATATTATTTTAGGTCCTCTTTAATTCTTTAAGATCAAAAAGGCTAATTCATTAAGGATCAATGGCTACACGACACACAATCAACACACAAAAAGTAAGAAAGCACAGGTCCAACAACAAGGAAACCAACTCTAACTTTCAAATGATCCATCCAATCCTTATGAAATCATAGGAAAAGGTTCTAGAATAGGTCCTCAACATCATGTAAGCTTTTCATAACATGAAACCAACAACCACAACAAATATAATGCAAACAACATACAGGTACATAAAATAGGAAATGTTTTTGGTTGATGCAAGATTGCTCAAAGACCCAAGATGCTCCTGCATCAGACACCCCAGGTAAATAAAATGAAGGTTCTCATGAAATTATTAAGGGAATCAAGATAGGTATGCCATATCTTTTCTTAACCCATATGTCCTCTACTCCCTCATTCCATTTTGTCTTCACTTTATCCACTGTCATACTCAACAAATTACCTTGCTTTGTGCTTTTCTGATTTTTCTTGTTTGCATCTAACAGAAACTAATTTTGACCATCCTTTCTACTGTCAACTACATCATCACTTCAGTGAATCAAAATTCCTCCAAAATTAGCAATCAACTCAACATCATCTGCATCTCGCTATGCCACTAGCTAGTGTCATCATCTGCTACACCATCTTTGTCAAAAAGTTCAGCTACTTCTTAATCTCCAAGAATTCCTCAAATATGTCATACTCTTTTTCTTTGAAACTCAGCTTCCTTTCATCCACATGAATTAGTTCATCAACTCTCTAGTTCTGATGTTTGTTACTATCATAAGGACAACACCTAATAACTCCACATCCCTTAGCCCATGTTTCTTGCAAAGGTAAAAACTTATGCCTAGATCCACCATGCATTACCACATATGTATTTGCATGACCATCAAACATAACATGTCTATCAAATTTTCAAGGTCTCCCAAGAAACAAATGACAAGAATCCATAGGCAATACATCACATAATATTTCATCATGATAAGATCCAATCTAAAAATTAACCAAGCATTGCTCTTCAATCCTAACCTTAGACACATCTTGTATCCAACTAATTTGATAAGGATTAGGATGTTTCCTTCTTTCTAAATTCAACTTACTAACCATCTCTTCTGAAACAAAGTTTTTAGAACTACCACCATCAACTATGACATTACATACCTTATCCTTGCATTTACATCTGGTTCTAAACAAATTTCTTCTTTGTACTGGGTCCTGGACACATGTAGCTAACCTCCTAGTGATAAGAAATTCACCTTGTTCTGCAACATTCTCAATGTCTTCTTCGACAATTAATGTAACTCTTCTTTTAGGACATTGAAAACTTCTATGACCCTTCTCACCACACTGAAATCAAGTACTAGTGAACTCATTTTTCTATCTCCCTTTCTGTCCATTATTGAAGTTCTTAGTGATTTGACCACTGCTTGATCCTACATCTATCTGCTTAGGATTCTCTTCAACATTACCTCCAACAACTATTTCATCAGTTCTTCCACTTTTGTTCCTATTATTTTTTCTCCCTTCAAACTTCTTGTTCAACTTTTCCTCAATCTTTAATGCCATTTGATAAGAAGCTCCTATAGTTGTCATCCAAATAGTAAGTAACTCTTCTTGAATACTAGGTCTCAAGCCATAAACATACCTAGCAACCTTTTCTTTATCAGCTTCAAAATGACCAGTCCTAATCAGGATTCTGTAAAACTCCTTAGTATACTCCTGCACTGATTTGTCGGTTTGCTTCAAGGCTTGCATCTTCTTAAACATCTCCAACTCATAATCCACCAAAATGAATTTCTTTTTCAACTTTTCAACCATTTTGTTCCATCTAGTGATCTTTTCTTTTCCTCTCCTACTTCTTTCCAATTAAACTTCTCTCCACCAGATATTTGCATGACCTTTCAACTTAGTCTTTGCAAATCAAACTCTATCAGGATCTTCTATTTCTTCATACTTAAATTATTCATCTATCTCATTAATCCAATCAATCAACTCTTCTGGCCTAAGGCTTCCAAAAAAATTTATAAACTTCAATCTTAGGTCTTTTCCCAATTTTAGACATAGCTTTTAGGATTCTATTCTCTTCTGGATCTCTAACTTCTTCTATAGCTTCTTCAAAGTTATCTTCCTTAGATTCATCATCACTATCTTCTTTTAAGGTAGTCTTCTTTCTCAATTCCTCTTGTAGATCTTGCAATTGTTTTAGCAAAGCCCTAAAATCATCAAGATTGAATTCCCTAGTAGGTTCTTCCTCTGAGATCTCACGAGCTCTCCTCGGAGGCATCTTCAATCCAAGGTCCTGGTGCAAACTGCCTCACCCTCGGTGATCTATCCACACACTCAGGATCTTCAAGCTCTGATACCACTTGACATAGGGCATGGATGGAGCATCCAACAATGGATGATCCAAACCTACACCAACACTTACAACAACAACAACCACAGTGAAATACAACAATATAAAGCTTCAAAATAGAATTTCATTCAACATGCCCAACTGTTATGGCCTTATACAAAAGATTATGAAAACAAAGACTCAAATCTCATAATATCTTCATCCACTTTCCAATCTACCTCTAACCCCCTCACTACATCAATCTAAACCCTCAATATATAGCCAACAAAGCCACAAGTCGGCCAATCAGGCATTTAATTACATTATAGGTCCAGTCTAAGGAGAGAAACCAAAACTAAATACAAAAATAACAAAACATGATGCAGAGCCACATTTAGGTCCACACATGATCCAAGAACATGCCTCTAACTTAGCAAGATCCCATTTTATCATACGGAACTGTGCAAGATGAAAAACTCCATGTTTCACGTGTAAACTGGCTAAAAATTGATATTCGAGGAAAATTGTCACAACTCCCAACTCTTGATGAATTAGGATTTGTGGTCTTGGGAAAAGATATTATTTTAGGTCCTCTTTAAGGCCCTAATAGCGCAAAGGCTGATTCATTAAGGATCAATGGCTACATGATGCACAATCAGCACGTAGAAAGTAGGAAAATATGGCTCCGACAACAAGGAAAACAACTCTAACTTTCAAACTATCCATCCATCAAACATTCCAGAACAGGTCCTCAACATCATGTAAGCTTCACATAACATGAAACCAACAAGAGAAACAACTATAAGGCAAATAAAATACATGTACAAAATATAGGAAATGTTTTTGGTTGATGCAAGATTTCTCAAAGACCCAAGATGCTCCTGCATCATACAAAGATTAGTTGGACAGTGTGTTCAGTGATTTTGCCCTTGAAGTTAATTGGATAGTGGGTCCTTTTGTCTTCCATAACTCCTAACAGGGTTAGAATATTTTAACTGTAAATCAAAGTCTCCTAACAGAGATTCATATGTACTAAATTTATTTCATAAGGATCCTAACAGAGTCCATCCTCTCACAAGGAATTTTCATATTAGTGCATCTTTTGTGGGCATCACTCCCACTGGGTTTTACTCTCTGATCAAGAGGTTCCCTAGTCAACATATCTTGTGTTATTGTGTTGTTGTGTATGTATATCTTTCTATGGTTGTTGATTACATTGCTTAAATGGTTGAAATCTATCAAAGATAATATAAGTTGTATTTATCTGATAATTGATTCACCCCCCCATCTCAGTTATCTTGGTGGACTTTACTTTCTAACAACGTTCTGTAGGAAATCTAAATAGTTTTTATTGTTTTCAATGCTTCAAACTTTGTACAATCATCTCCCCTTTCTCAAGATGAGTTATTTAGGATATAAATAACTATCCTCAATGGTTCCTAACCATCATTTGAAAGTTGGAAGCCATTGGGACCAAAATGCCAAAATTGACAACATTTTTAATGTTGCTCAAAAAGTTGCATTCTCGTAGAAACTAGACCTCCAAGACATGGGTCTTTACTAACTTATTAAAAAAATTAGAAACACTCATAGAAGGAATATAAAACCCTTAAGAAACAACACTATACTACCCCTTGGCTCATATGTCCATGGTGGTTTATAATACACCATTCTTGGACATTGAGTTACAAATTAGGGGAAATATTTATTACAAAAATGAAAAATGAAAACATAAACACACTCCTACTTCCTACATCCTATCCTTCATCAATTTTGAGCAGGGGTGGGTGCTCCTACACCATACTTCCAAGGAGAATAAATCTCAATCACACTTGAGATGAGGTGTTTAAAATATGCACCATGAGCTTTGACCTATTGTTCACTCATCCAAACTGCTTCAGAATTAGGCTTACCTTTCCATTTCACCAAGTATTCCTTGTATTCTTTGTTTCTAGTCTTCTTTTCTATTCTAGTGTCCAAGATCCTTTCCAAAGTAGGAGTAACCTATTTGGGTATGTCATCATCAATAGTGGCTACAATTTCACCTCCATCCATAGTACCTTTATAGGGAGTTAAGTCATAGACATTAAAAATAGGAGACAACCCAATATGAGATGTAAGTTGAAATTCATAGGCATAGTGCCCACACTTCTTCAAGACTTGACAAGGGCCAATATTTCTCTTCATAATCTTAGTATATCTTCCTTTATAAAGTCTCTCCTTTTTCAAATGAACCCAAACTAGATCTCCAATAGTAAACTAAGCATCCCTTTTCTTCGGGTATGCATGTTGTTTATACTTACCAGTAGATTATTGCAACTACACCTTTACTTGTTCTTGCACTTCTTTGATGGTGGCAGAAAAAGATTCTCCATCTACACTGATAGGCTCTCCTTGAGGAATATCTCTTAACTATATTATAGGTCCCTTGGATGTAGACCATAGAAAGTCTAAAAAGGGGATCTTCCAATGCTTCTATTTACCATTTCATTGTATGAGAATTCTTCTTGAGATAACACCACATCCCATTTCTTCCCATGCTGTCTGGTTAAACATCTTAACAAATATCCAAGAGACCTATTTACTACCTCAGTTTTACCATCTGTTTGAGGATGGTAAGTTGATGAAAAAGCCACGTTGGTACCAAGTTTCCTCCAAAGTATCCTCCAAAAGTACCCTATGAATTTCACATCTCTATTTGACACAATATTCAATGGAAACCCATGAAATCTAACAATCTCCTTGAAGAAGAGGTCTTCAACATAGGAGGAATCACATGTGGTCTTTCATGGCAATACATCAACCATCTTTATGAAGCTATCCACTACTAAAAAAGAACTGTCATACCCGCTCTTTGTCCTAGATAGATCCAAAACAAAATCCATGGTCATGCTCTCCCATGGCTGTGATGGGATGGGTAGAGGTTGATAGTGCCCTACATTAGTAGACCCCCTTTTTATTTTTGACAAATTATACATGTTTCAACAAATTTCCTAACATCTACTTGCATCTTGGGCCAAAAGTAGTTCCTCTTCACTAACTCAAGTGTCTTATCAAGACCAAAATATCCTTCCATGACTTGAAAATGTTTTTACTTGTTGATATTCATCCTCATTGAACACTCAAAGATGTAAAATTGTCCCTTTTTAAAAAGTAAACCTTCTTGTATTAAAAATTTAGAAAATTCTACGTGGTACTTTTGCCCAAATTTGCAAATACCTGATAATTAGTTCCACCAAAGTCTTCATCTATTTCATACATGCTCTTCAAGGATTTTATTCCAACACTTTCAAGCTTGATTTGAGTCATAGTCAACAACCTTCTGCTTAATGTATCAACCACTTTATTTTTCACCCCTTTCTTGTTCTTGTGAGAGAAGGCATATGCCTGCAAAGTCTCTACCCACTTCTTGTGCCCGTGGTTGAGATTTTATTAGCTATCAATGAAACTTAGGGCCTGATTGTCAGTGAATACAATAAAATCCCTTGGCATTAGATAGTGTCTCCATTTCTTTAGAGACTAAACTAGAGCATACATCTCTAGATCATAGGAAGAGTATCTTCTTTTTGCCTCATTTAAATTTTCACTGTAAAATTCTACTGGCATACTATCTTGACTGAGTGCTGCCCCTATAGCCATGTGGATTGCATCACATTCCACTTGGACAATCTTGTTAAGATATGTCAAAGTAAGGACTGGTTGTTGAGAAACCTTCTTCTTCAATGTTTCAAAAGATTCATCAGCCTCTTTAGTCCATCAAAACTTACATTTCTGACCCCCATTTATAGTCTCAAGAATTGAAGCACAAACATGACTAAACCCCTTTATAAACTTCCTATAAAAAGTTTCCAATCCATGAAAACTTTTAACATCACTCATTGTTCTAGGGGTAGGCCAAGAAAGAATAACACTCACCTTTTCCTAATCCATTTTAAACTCACCGTGAGATATAAAAAAACCAAAGTATATGATTTATTCCTTCATAAACAAACACTTTTCCAAATTTATCATTAGTTTTTCCTCATGAATCCTCCTTAGTACCATGTATATATGCTTTAGATTCTCTTCTTTGAACCTACTGAAGATTAGTATGTCATCCAAATAGACAATCACAAACTTCCCTATAAACTTATTTAGGACTTCATTCATAAGCCTCATAAAAGTACTAGGGGAATTGGATAGGCCAAAGGGAATAAAATTCCACTCATACAACCCCTCATGTGTTTTAAAGGAAGTCTTCCATTCATCCCTTGGCATTATCCTAACTGGTGATATCCAATTTTTAAATCAATTTTGGAAAAGTACTTACCACCCCCCAAACAATCAAGTAAATCCTCAATCCTAGGTATGGAAAATATATACCTTATGGTGATCTTGTTGATGGTCGCCGAGTCCTTACATAGCCTCCAATTTCCCTTCTTTTTTGATTCCATGACTATCAACATTGCGTAAGGGATCAAAATCTTACCAATCAATCCAGATTCTAATAGCTCTTCAATTTGCCTGGCCATCATTGCATTTTATTGGGGGTGTGAGCTTATATGCTACTTTTTTTGGAAATGTTGACCTAGGAATAAAGTCTATATTATGGATTACATCTCTTACAAGAGGTAGAGATCTTGGTATACCATCTAAGATGATGCCTTTATACTGGTCTAGTAATTGTTGAACTGTAGGGTCTCCTAACCTTTCTTTCCTTTGTGTGATATCTCCTTCTCTAGCCTCTCTCATGGTTCTTGGGACATGGATCAATGAAAAGAAAAATTGTTCTTTAGCCACTTCCTTCATGAACTCCTTTCCTTCCACCACCAACACCTTATCCTCCTTTACTTTTGGATCTTCTTCATTCCCATCAAAAGAAATAATTCTATAACCTTCCCATCTTATTTGATAGAGTAGGTGTTTCTAATGCCATCATGGTGGGCCTTGAGATCATATTTCCATGGTCTCCCAAGTAGGAGATGACAAGCATCCATCTTGTCTACATCAAACAACAATATATCCTTCTAGGATTGAAATCCACCAAGCCTTCTCTTCTATAATGGCTTGTTGACCTTGGGTGAGCCATGAGACTTTATATGGACAAGGGTGAGGTATATTTTTAATTTTAAGTTTCTCTACCATTTCTAGAGTCACAAAATTCTCTTTAGAACCCGAATCAACCAGAACCTTAAGACCTTACCTCTTGACTTACAAGTTTTTTTGAAGAGGGACTTCCTTTATGGGGTCACCTTGTTAGGCATCTTCATGGTAGTAACTTCTCTTATGATCATTAGGGCCTCTCCTCTTTCAAGGTAGCCATATGCATTTGGAGCATTCACACTTTGATATGAAGTATTTCTTTGACAGTCTGATTCTTGGACCGAATTTGTCCTCCTTTCTCCCATGGAACTTGTGCTTTCTTTCTCTGGACATCTACTAGCCGTGTGCCCTTCTTGATTGCAGTTGTAACATCAGATAGATCCTCTCCCTTGTGACCTTCCTTTTAAATTAGGCCTCCTTCCCCTGAATTTACCTCTATTGTTATTTCCCTCACTTTTATTATGTTCCTGATTAGAGTCACCTTAAGAATCAAAACAGTTACTTCTTCTTCTAAAATAACTCCTTCCACTTTGTTGTCTCCCTCTTCCTCTACCATTCTGATCTTGTCTCCTCTTGAATTTCACCTCCACCTTGGATTCCAATTGATAACACTTTTGTACTATCCTAGGGGTGTGTAGATTCAACTCTTCTTGAATAGAAAACTTTAGTCCATTTAGATATCTTGCCAACCTTTCTCCTTCTATCTCTTTTGTCTTAGACTTCATGCACAATTTCATGAATTATTCAGTGTAAGTGTTCATATCCATATCCTTTTGTATAAGTTTGTGTCTTCTCCTATGGATTTGTACCTTGTAATCTTCTGGTACATAGGCTTCCTTCACCAAACTCACCATTCTCTTCCAAGTAGACACTCTAATCTTGCCTTCCTTCTCTCTCTCTCATCTTGGATAAAATTCCACCATGTCAAAGAAGATCCTTTCAAATTTGAGTTTTCTATCTTCACCTTCTGGTGTTCAGTAATGTCTTCACATTCAAAGAATCTTGTGAGGGAGTCAATCCAATCTATAATCAAGTTTGGTTCCATCCAACCATTGAATACTGGTATTTCTAATTGCCCATCCATAGTCCTTCTCTCTACGCGCTTTAGGGCATTTAGGAGGGGTCTGTGGTCTGCAGGAACTTCCTCTTCTTCTTTCCTTGGGGTCTCCTCACCATCCCATTCTCCATCACCTCAAAAGTCTTCAACACCCCTTCCTCTCATTTGACCCCTCATCTCATCCATCTCTTCTCTTATCTTTCTATTCTCTACCATCTGGTCTCTTACAAGATTTGAAAGCTCCACATTTGTCATCCTTGTAGGTAGTTCTTCTTCTACTCCTCATTTTGCCATATCTTCTTCAAGTTCTTTTTCCCAAGGGTTCCTTTCCCTTGTTCTGATACTACTTGATGTAGAGCCTTCCACAAACTTAGATATCTTATCCTCCAAATAGTCTAATGTCCCTTAAGAATGGGGTTTACATGAAATACTCCAGACCCTAAGACTAGTTATCCAAACATCCCATGATGCCCACAAAAAAAATCTCTGTAAAATATAAGACAAGAGTCAGTGGTTCCTTCCCAACATCTTCCTTCCCACTAAGGGTTCATCAGCCTCTTTTGACATCAACTCACCCTCAAATGTCCCCTTAACTAGGATGGTTCAAATTAAATGGATTTGGTCTCAAAATTGTTTAAACAACCCAAACCATTAATTAGTTAAGTTTCCTCATCCCTTCAAATGATACTTGCTTCACAAATGAATGCTAAGGCTAGTATCTCTGACAGACTAATTTTTAGGGCATAGCCCAATTTTCCCTCAAACATAGTCCTACTTCCTCCATCTTATCCTTCATCAATGTTTATCAAGGGTGGGTTCTCCTACACCATTTTTTAAGACTTGTCACACCCTATCAGACTCCTTGGGCACCAAATGTTACATTATTACATGTTTTGGTCCTATGGTCCTTATTAGGACCATTAGGACTTATATCAAATTTTATTAATTCTATTACCTTTAAATACCATGATTGGCTTAAGTACATCATTATTAGGCCTTATGGACCCTTCCATACTGCTTTCATACCTCAGTGGCCTTGTAAATCTCTTTGCTCCATCAGGTGCTCCTGAACCAACCTTTCTTATGAAAGAACATCTCTTTTGAGTATGTCTAATGTCTCCTCAAGTGCTCGACAAATCAAATTCAAATTCTTTTTTATAAACTGCAAAGCCACAATAGTGTGTTTCACCTTCATTGTTATTTTCCTTCAACTTCACATCGATCATATTTTTGGGCCCAAAAGAACAAGAGTAAGGTGACATGATACAAAACTTCATTTCAAGATGTGATCAAACCAATAATGTACCACTTGTTTAAACTACTCTTGAGAGTCCCTCAAAAAGCATTATCTTACAAGATAATTTTTTTGAAATGCTTTTATATGCTTATTTAGTTTCAACTTTGTCACTTCAACCTTAAATGAGTGAATGCAAAGAGTCCACAAAACCTTTGAATAATTATCAACATAAAATCTCAAGTAGATATACAATTGTTGTTATTATGCTTTTGGACAAGATTGTATAAACACCTCAAAATAATTAGAACACCTCATCAAACCCTTAATGCACCTTAAAGAAGGTGAAGATAAGATTACTTGTAGCAGCTTAAAAAAACTCATCAAACCTCTTTATATTCAACATTCAACAAATTTAGTTTTCATCACAAGAAACGTAAAATACTTTTAGAAGCACACCTCTAACATTATTTGCAAAAAGCTCTGGTTCGTGCATGAAAAACTCTGCATTGGACTGGACCTATCACGAAAGGGAGAATCTACTCAATGCTCAATACCACTTCAGCACGCAAAACTTAGAAACATTCTTAAACGCATAAGAAAATAATTCTGCATAGCTTAATTCATTGCCTCCTTCTCTCTTTCAAGGCTCACACAAAAATGGAGAAATATCTCTGCAACATGCAACACTCCACACATAGGTATCATGGGCAGAGGATAGGAAATTGAAGACAATAGTTTTCTCTACATCATACACTATAAAGTCTTTCATAAACGATATTCGCATTCACCCCATCACTTCATCTCCACAGAAAATCACAAGCACAAAACCTATGTGCTCTGATACCAAATCTGAAAACTGAAAAACCAAATGCTGCCTAAATTAATTGATCGATAGATTCAATTGTATAATCTTACATTGAAATGTGTTGGCTATATATAAGTCATTATTTTCTATATGTGAAACTAGTTATGGGAATAACTTCAAATAAACTAACAACTAACTTATTATTATATTTAATCTAACCTAAAAACTAATCTAATCATTGTAATATGCCAACATTAACATATAGATGTCTCTAGCATAAACTAGCATACGAGAATTATTGTGGGTTGAGCATTACTTATTTTGGATAAAATTAGTAATGGGCAATTAGATCAAGGCACTTTTTGCTAGTGATCTTAAAGAGAATCAATACATAGGTTATTCAACTATTATTTAAGGACATGCATGAATATTTTACCATACCATCTCTGACTTTACCCCTTCCTTATTCTTAAGAAGTGTGATAATGATGGTGTTGCCCATGCAACATAATTCACTATGAATGTTATGTTACCATGTTGATAAGGGTAGACATTATACTAGAAATATGTCAAAGCAGTTGTTGGTTTCATTTTGTGAAAATGTTATAGTTGTGGATATGACATTGTCATAAAAGAATTTATCTTCTATCATTATTAGCATCAATTTCATTGATGGTAAAATAATCATGAATTGATTTAATATCATCTTTGCATATTTCTAGCACTAAATATAAAAAAATTATATGTTATTTTCCTTCCCTTTTTATTTCTAATTCATATAGCTATTATTTAACAACACAAATTATATCTATGGTAAAATAATTGTGAATTGATTTAATATCATCCTTGCATATTTCTAGTACTAAATACAAAAAAAACTATATGTTATTTTCCTTCCCTTTGGGAAAAACCTTCACTTTGGGGAGACAAGTTGAATTCCAGAACAACCTTGAAGGCCATATCTCTTCTTGAGTAGAGGGTATAAGAGAGTTATGACCATCATTAAGAGTATAACCCCTAATCTGTCTTTGACCCAAATAAATTCACCCTCCATATTAGAGAATATAAGCTAACTCTTTTTCAACTCTTTTTAATATGCCTTTTTGATATCTTGTGATACCAAGAAAAAATTAATAGGTTTCCATCTAACTAAAGGAAGAGAAAAATTAATAGGTTTCCATCTAACTAAAGGAAGAGAGACTGTACATATCAAGGTAGAAATAATTTGAAACATGATCACCCTAGAGAGACTTCAAGACATTAATTAGTTCACACCAATCTCATATGCTAACAATAGATGGATGTCCATTCCACACTTCTTCCTATAATCTCACCTTTTTCCATTATGGACAAGACACGATGAATGAAGAAGAATGATAGATCTGCAAGTTGCCTTAAAATTTTAAATTGGAGAGACCTTAGGAAGAGAGGATGCAATGAAAATTCTTTTCTTACAATCATTATTTAGATATTTAGTGAACATGATTTTAGCCCACTTAGAGGAGAGATTCTTATATAGCTTCCAAATCAGCTTTACACTAGCAGCTAGATTTTCATTTTCCAACCTCCTGATTTTGCCACTGGACCCAAATCCTTTGGAAGGTGAACCTTGTCCCAGGCCAATAGCAGAATTTGAGATTTGCAACCCACATTGTCATTCCACAAAAAGTCCTCAAGACATATTGTAATTTTATAATGGCATATTTAAGGGTTTTCAACACCGACATTTAATACATGAAAATAATATTAAGAACATATTTAATAATTAAAATTTTCTCCAAAAAATTAATAATCATTAATGTTTATATTTATATTAATTAACAATTATTATTAGATTATCCAAATTGCATCTTAGCAATATTATTATTTCATTGTAAGTTTATGTAACTAGATATTTCAATTAAACTTATGCTCCAAACCAAAATATAGTTAATAAATCAATCCTTATCTTCATAATTTCAAATCCACCACCTATTTTGAAACCATATTTCATGCAACAAATAAGTTGGATCTAGTTTAAAAATAGTTGTTTAAATAAAGAAAATATAAGATGTTTTCTTTAGAGGTGTCTATAAAAAATAGAAATGGTAAGGAATTGTCACCATTGAAGATGCTTATTTTTAAGATTTATATACGTCTAAGAATCTTTTCATTTTTTTGTCTAAGTCTCAACAAATGCACAATCATTGATTAGAGTTCTTCTAAAAAAATAATAGTAAAGAGTCAACAATAAAATAAAAATAGTTTTGGTACTATATCTATTAAAAATAAAAAAAAAATTGTTGAAAATAACTTGATTTTTTAAAATTGGTTTCCATTGTATTCTTGCTTATTTAATATATAAACTATAGTCAATTTGTAAAAGTGGGTTGGTTTAGAGTAGAGTATGTAGATAGTCTCATGAATGAGACATTCTAAATTATTTTCCTTTTAAATCACTTTTTTGATATTTAAAAAAAAAAATTATATAGAGTTTATATTAAAAAAATGTTATAAAATATTTAACGGGTTATATTTCATAATTAGTCTAGATAAAATCATCCTTTCCTTAGTTTTATTTGATTATCAAAGTGTTCACCTATAATTTATGTTATCTATCAAACTTGTGTTTACCAATTTGTATTAGAAAGGACCTTTGAAATAACTAAGCGGCTTAAAAAATACACACAAATGGCTGAAGCAACTCATGTACATCTATCAAAAAAGAAAGAATAGATAATTTTTATTGAGTGTTATAATCCTCACCTCTTTAAAAGACATGATCAATGTGAAATCTTAAAATACATAATATAAAAGACAAATAACAATTATCAATTTATTTAAAAATATGAAACAATTATCAAACTAAAGACAAAGACTCGAATCTTGTAAATAAATAATGTCAAATTAATAATTGTGAAAGGTGGTAAGAAGCTAATAGATAGATTGTCTTTGTTTTTCAATACATCTCAAATTAGAAGCTGGTAGAATCTTATCGAAAGTAAAGAAATAATTTGCAAGAAAAGTAAAAGTAGATTCCATGGGACCACATGCTCATGAATCTACACCTTCATAAGAGCTCAAAATGGTAAGAGACTGATATATAGATTGTACATCTCAAATCAGAAGCTTGTAGAATCTTATTTGAAATAAAGAAAAAAATTGCCATAAAAAAAAAGTAGATTCTATGGGACCGTTCGCTCATAAGAGCTCAAAATGATAAGAGACTGATAGATAGATTGTCCTACTTTCTCAAAACATTTCAAATTAGAAACTGGTAGAACCTTATTAGAAATAAAGAAAAAATTTACAAAGAAAAATTAAAAATAGATTCGATGGAACCACCCGTTCATGGATCTGCCCGCTCATAGGAGCTCAAATAGCATCTAATTGTAAGGTTTATGTCAAGTTTAGGGTTGGTGAAAATAGACGTTTCCAAAAGGATTACTCAACCTGGAAGACGTGTAATTTCTTCCTCGATCGAGTCATTTTCTTCTGGTTCAGTCAGTCATCTGAATTTTTTCTAATTATTTACTGTCAATCAATAATCAAACAGTTCAATGTAAGGAAACAACACCTCCTTGATATTAAACAAATTATTATTTTATTGCACGCCAAGGTAAGAATTTCAACATTACAAATCTTGTTACTGCGATATGCAAGTTCATATCAGCCGTTCAAAATCTGACAGATTTTCTATAAATTTGTGTTGGTGATAAGCTTGGCAATAACAAAGAGAAACATTATCCTTGTTTTTAAGAATAATATTGCAGACCCAAAATGTCTCTACCTTGCTTTACTCCTTTGGCTTCCACTATGTTTCGACAGAAGCTACCATTTCATAAGCCTACTTCTATTCGCCACAAACCTCTCACCAAAATATACCCACAACGCCTTAGAACTGCTCAAGCTCAAAAAATCAATATGGGTTACATTACTACTGATGAAGGCATCACACGGCGCATTGGGAATCATCACCCCAACTTGTGGGATGATGATTTCATTCAATCCCTCCCAAAAACTTATGATGTACATTAGTTTACTTTGTTTTAAAGATTTTTTAATAGGTTATTATCCTCATCTTTTTTGGTCTTATAAGTTCTTGTTTTGTCTTGATAATTATAATGATATGGGCAGGCTCCCTCTTATGGTGAACGTTTAGAGAAGCTAATTCAGGAGATAAAGGGCATGTTCAATGCTCTTCCTCAAAACACATCATCTGCAGATGATCTCTACAAACGTCTTTCAATGGTGGACGATGTAGAACGCCTTGGAATTGACCGCCATTTCCAAAATGAGATAAAAGAAGCTCTTGACTATGTTTATAGGTTTTCTTCTTTCTTTTAGGATTCATACTATTTCTCAAGTAGAGTGTATTCCTTAGTCTATTTCTAATGATGTCTAAGAATTGTTTGAATACTAGGTATTGGAATGATATGAATGGCATTGGTTGTGGTAGTGAGAGTTCTAGTGTGGATCTCAATACTACATCCTTGGGCTTTCGAATTTTTCGCTTGCATAGATATGGTGTCTCTTCAGGTGATACCTTTAGTCATTGAATCATAAATCATTTATTCATATATAAAAGTATTAACCATTAATATTAGATATACTCTAGATTGTATTGATAGAGGGTGAAGTTGCTTCTAACTTGATATCATATCAGACATGTTTCAACACTTCAAAGATAAGGATCGACAATTATTGTACTCAAATAATCCATCAAATGAAGAAGAGCTTAGAAGCATTCTAAATTTGTTTCGAGCTTCACTTATTGCATTTCCTGAGGAGCAGGCTTTGGATGATGCCAGATACCTTTCTACTACATATTTAAGGCAAGCTCTACCAAATATAAATAATACAAAACTTTCAAAAGAGGTATTTATACATTTTATTATTTTTTGTCATGTTAATCTTATGAATATGTTTTCCAATTAAGATTCTAATTTATGCGATATACCAGATAGAATTCAATCTAGAATATGGTTGGCACACCAATGTGCCTAGGTTGGAAGCAAGGACTTATATTGACATATATGGAGATACCAAAAACACCAAAAAGTAATTTCAATTCTTTGTACCATACAAATCTCTTAAAAATTCAAAACTTGAAAAATAATTAAACAAATTTACATTTAAGTCATTTTACTTTTTGATAGAATATAAATTTGGATGTTTTGAGCATGCTTGAACATCGTTAAAATGTTTTAACTTTACAACTTTGCAACTGTTATAGCATTTTCAATTCAAAATTTTTAGAATTGGCAAAATTAGACTTCAATATGATCCAGTCAATGCAACAACAAGAGCTTCAAATTCTCTCAAGGTATAAAATTCATGTTACGTAATTTTTTCTCTTAGTTTGAACCTTAAATAATCTATAATATATTTTTTAATTCAATAGTTATCATATTTGTTTAGCTGTGTATGGACATTTCAGATGGTGGATAGGTTCTGGTCTATCTAAATTAGAGTTTGCTCGTCATCGGCATGTGGAGTATTACTTTTGGGCAGCTGGAGGGTCTGTTGAGCGAAAACACTCTTCTTTTAGAATTGGGTTTGCGAAGATGGCTGCATTTATCACTTATTTAGATGATATTTATGATACTTATGGAACTTTTGAAGAACTTAAGCTCTTCACACAAGCAATTAAGAGGTATGTATTTACTTATTTTGGTAAATTGAAGTGAGTTCGAAGGAAGATATTAAAATATATATGTGTGCTAAAAGTCTAAGCATCTATGTAGGAACCTTGGTGCCCATTTACCCAACCAACATATTAATAGTAACTTATCATATTTTACATGAAGTACACATAGATTAGTTATCTTTCCACATCTCTTATGTACTTTTGAGAATATCCTTTTTTGGATATTATTATATAGAAAATATTCTAGTATATTAAACTATAGATAGATAAAAAGATAGATAGATATTGTGGTAATAGATTATCTTGTGCTTTATTAAAGGTGGGATTTATCATTCATAAAAGGACTTCCAGAATTTATGAAAGTGACATTCAAGGCCTTTGATGAGGGTGTGAGGGACATGGCTCGAGTGGCTGAAAAAACTCAAGGCAGAGACACACTTGACTATGCACGTAAAGCTGTATGAATTTATAAATACTTACTTTTTTGCATATGTTTACTTTGTGTTCTATTAGTATAAAGTGTATAAATAAAGAATTTAATTCAATTAAGATATTGATTTCATCAAAAAATTTAATCTTCAATACATCTTCATTATACTACTTATATCTCATTTATAATTTATTAACAATTATGAACCAATATAAAAAAAGAAAAATAATTAAAAATAAAATTCTTTAAATTAGGAAAAGGAAATAAATTATAAACTGATACCAAATGACAAATCAAAGGTGAATGCTACATTATGCATTGATGTGCAGGTCTACAAACTTATAAAAGGGAACACTTCATGGAGACAATATTATCTGATTAGTAGTCTACTAAGAGTTAAGCTAACACTTCTAAGCTTTCTTACTAGGTTTATAAGCCCATAAAAATTCTAGTTCCATTTTCTTCATTTATAAGTACATGCAAGTAAAGAAATGTACAAGGATATTTTTTAAAAATATATAAATCTAGAAAATTTGAATTGAATATTGTACAGTTTTTATTCTATTATAGTTTTAAAAATAGAAAATCTATTTAAAATTTAAGAATTCTAATTAAATGCAATGTGTTAATATTCGTGATGAAGTCCTTCCATCGCGGTCTTAAGTTTACAGGTAAACAAAGTAAAGAACCTTAGTTCAATGTAACTAGGACATGGTATTGTATTCTATAATAGAATAGACTATTAGGAAAATAATTCTGTATTGGATGATTTTTTATATAATGAGACCACTTCAAAACATTCTTTGAATGTATACAACTCCAAAGCAGGATTTTGAATAACTCTAAGCTTTATAAATCTAGATAGTTATGATTACCCAAAGCGATTTTTGTATTTTCCATGAAGCTAAATCTCTTAATTGACTACAAACTGAATAATCTAAGCAATATATGATAAGGATGGTTAAAAAATCTTTATTATAAAACTCAAAAAAAAAAAATTACTTCATATTAGTTATCAACATACAAAGGATGGAGGAAAAATGACCGCAAACATATAAAAAATTTCATTATATAATCCTTATATGTAGTGTTAAAATGTTTCCATTACTCAAAGTACCAAATAGAAAATTATTCTGCTATTTTATTTGAAAACAAATCTCTATCTGCTTTATCCAAAAACTTATCGAATCCACTATTCAATTTCCTACTAAAATAATGCATATGTTTAATTAAGCTTTAAAAAGTATTTTATTAAGAAACACATTTCTATATTTTAAGATTATGTTTCTCCTACATCTATAGGAAACCTAGCATGCGAGGTGGAACAATTAATCTTTATTACGCAATTAAATCTAAGGATATTAGGTATAGTGATAATAAAAATTAAATATCAATATGTTAACTAAAATATATTTTAGTTTTCCTTTTAACATCATGAGAAGTGTTTTAATTTTACCTTATTTAAGTTTTATGGATGTTTGGAGACTTATTTTATATAGTCCTTTATGGGTAATTTATTTACATTTGAGTATTAATAAAAAATTGAAATGTTGTTTTATGTTCAGTGGGAAGTTTACATAGATTCTTACATGAAAGAAGCAACTTGGCTTAATATGGGATATATACCATCTTTGGAGGAATACTTAGAGAATGGAAAAGTAAGCTCAGGGTCTCCTATTGTGACCTTGCAACTTGTCCTATCATTAGATGTGTCCATTTCTAATGATATTCTAAAAGAAATTAATTATCCCTCAAAGTTCAATGATCTCTTATTCTTAACACTTAGATTAAGAGGTGACACAAGAACTTTCAAGGTATACTATAAATTTAGAGAATTCAAATTTAAAAATATAATTTTTCTTCATGCATATAATAAATTAATTTGATTTAAAGGTAGTTAATTTGAAATTAAAATAATATAATTGTATTTTTGAAGGCTGAGGCAGATCGTGGAGAAGTAGTATCATGTATATCATGCTATTTGAAAGACAATCCTGGATCTACAGAAGATGATGCATTGCAGTATCTTAATTCTTTGATTGATGCCAAACTCAAGGAATTAAATAAGGAATATCTAAAACCTGATAATGTTCCAATAATTAGTAAAGATCATGCATATGCTCTATCAAAAGGTCTCCAACTTCTATACAAAGAAAGAGATGGATTTAGTGTCTCAAGCATTGAGACAAAGAATCTTATTAGCAAAACCATGATTGAACCGGTGCCTATCTGACTTTTTAGTCTGGTTATATATATATATATTATAAAGAATAGTTTCCTTTGATATATAAGATCTACAATAATGAATCCGGTGTAGTGATTCTCTATGTACAAAGTGATTATATGCACTTGTGTGCATTACTAAATTTTAATAGTTTTCTATAAAAGAATATAAACTTGTGATTCTTATAGGTAAATTATTCATGCTATTGGTATCTTATTTGTAGCTACATTAGGATATGTGTACATATGGTTAAAATTATTTTCTCATAATCTTTATTTTACTGATATTTTAAATCGTATATGGGTACAAATTTTTAGTCATTATACACACTTCTGTGTGTTACTTAAATTTAAGTATTTCCTTTAAAATAATATATACTTATGATTTTTAGAGGTCTATTATTCATATTATTGGTATCTAATTCATAGTTTCATTTGGATATGTGTACATATAAATAAAATTAACTTCTCATAATCATTACTTAAAAAAAATATTTAAACTCATATATGGGTACAAATTATTATATATTAACTTATCAAATTTTAAAGAATCTTAATAATTTATATTATATAGATGTAACTATTTTGGGTTAATTTTTTATGTTTAGTTTCATAAATTTAAATATTGCATAGTTAAAAGTGTTGGAGTACAATGAGCACTGAGGTGGGGGGAGGGGGTAAATTAGTGCTCTATAATTCAAATTACTTATATCAACTTTGAAATAAATTAATTGAATTTCTGAAATTGAATGAAGTATAAAATTGAAATGAAAAATAGCAGCAAGTGAAATATGCAATCACACAATTTGATACTTAAATTTCAACAGTGGAAAACCCTCTTGGGGATTAAAAACTACTTTATTTTTTTTAGTTATTTTGGTAGATAAACAATAGTGGATGGTGACTTAGAGAAACTTATTCATATGTTGAATCGACCTCTTAAGACAAAACTTGTGACCTCATCTTTCCTTTTAAGAATGACTACAAACACGCCAATTGTTGTGATCTCTTTTGAATGAGAGGAGCAAAAGTGTTTATCCAGATATTATAAGAATGTCAAATCAATTTATTACTCCTTCCCCAAGTTGGAATCCAACATACCATAAAGTAGCATGATTTCCTTCTAAGCCATTTTTTTGAAATAATTATTTTTAATTACTTTTACCAAGCATCAACGACAAGTAAATGAATACCTTCTACTAACCATTGTCAAGAACTCAATAAGAGTTGTAATAATTGATCCTTGAAAAGAAACAAGTGGCCTCTTATGAGAGATGAAGTGTAAGTGGGCTAAAAGAATTAGAAACTACGCTCCCCAATTTTACTTTTGAAAAACTAAATGTTAGATATGGTTAATAACTTTGAAAACCAGTTTGTATTTATTGTTGGGTGGTGAATAGGGGTAAAATGGATTCACCTCTATTTGGATGTAGATGGGAGAAATATGAGATCTATTCTCAAACCCAAATTCCCAAAGAAGAGATCCAATTTGATCAACCAAGAGGTTAATACATAATCGAATCAATTTATGGAGAATATGGAAAAGAAAGAGAGTAATCCAATATTTCCCTATCAAGGAAATTGTGCTTGGAATATAGAATAATTGAAATACAACTACTAACCTCAAAATTAGGGTAGATCTAGAAAATGTTCAATTCTGATGTCTATGTGTACTTTTTAGAAAATCTAAAACCTGTCCTAGACTGGAAATGCCAAGACAGAGAAAACCCAAAAATCTTTCCTCAAAATGGCTCAGCTTAGGTTTGACCCTCATAAAAGGTCAAATACCACATTCTTTATTTGAAGTCTGATTCGAATTTTGTTCGTGGATCTCAAAAGATGGCTGAAAAGGGTATCCAAATTCTCTCTCAGATCTGAAACTCCACACCTGTACCTGCAAGAAAATGGGGGTTTTTGTTGTATGGGGGGTTTGCCTTGGTCAAACCCCAATTTAGGAATTAACCTTGAAATTGAATTGAAATATATTGTGCATAAATAAAGTAATTGAAACAAATCACCTCGCTTATGTTGAAGTCCTTGTAGAGGATTCAAATCCTCAAATCCATAAGTAGGAATGCTTCAATGGATGTAGGATGTCTCCAATCAATGGTATTTGATCTTCAACACCAATCTTGACTTGATCTTTTCATATGAGAAGGCTTGAATGAATGGAGAAGAATGGATCTTCAAGGGGGCTCCAAAGAGATTGAATCCTTCAATGGCTAACAATGGAACTCCTTGATGGATGAATGCTTGAACACTTGAATTCTTGAAGACTTGCTTGCACTTGAGAGCTCTAGATGCTTGATTGCAAAACTTGATGATGTTCTCACAAAACTTGATGGAGAAAATGAGAGAGGAAGGCCTCCTTTTATAGTGAACTAGGGCACACTCCTCTCGATGGGCCACCTTGGAGAATTAAATCCCAATTAGGTCCTCACCTTTAGAAAATATACCTAGATTAAATGCAATTAAAGGATTTACCATTTTGGAGCCCGAAACAGCTGACCCGGAGGCGGAGAAATAAATTTCCCGAAAGCCCGAAGCCCGAAAATTAAGGATCTGGGAATTCTAGAGAAAGGGGTTAAAGTCGACATTGACCCTGACCTAGTCAGGGTCGAGCTTGACCCTGACCTAGTCAGGTTCAACCTAAGACATTGACCTTTTTCTTAAGTTGACTCAAAATTGAATTAGGAGGTCTTAGGGATGCCCAGAAACCTAGAAATGATGCCGAAACAAGACAGAATGTCAGGAATAGACATAAAATCCTATGATTACTGAGATGAAGGCCAGGAGGATCCATTTCTAAATCCTACCTAGAAAATAGAGCCATGGAAGAGGGAAATTCAAGAGAATCCTTAAGATCCTAACCCTAGTTTCACCTAGAATGAAGAAATCAAGTGCAGGGAAGAAGTGGAAAGCGGGGAGAAAAGCCAAATACATGAAAAGACCCAATCAATGCACTTAACATGACCCCAAACCACTTAATCGAAGGGCTAAACACTCTTAACATGGAAGTTCTTCCATTTTAAGATGATACATTAAGCCCCCACTTTAGCAAGGGTATGGACTCAATGCAAACTCTTGGTAAAGGAGATCAGAATAAAAAGATAATCTTATCGTAATCCAAGGGACAAAGAGAAACCTTAAGCCCCCAGGGACTCAAGTCTTCGTTGACTCCTAGATCATAATAAGAGAGACATCTCTAGAGAGAGAAAGGTGTGATTATCTCACCCAATGAGAACTTATGTCCCATTGTGAACCACACAGGAAAATGGCACAACTGGAAAGATGGATTGAACCACCTAGTGAATGTGGCTACTCACTAGTCAACCCATCAAGGATTTATCCTTAGGAATATTCTATTCCATAAGAATAAAACCAAAAAATAAAAAATAAAAGATATCCAGTCTTAAGGACACTTTCGACCTTAAGGGATCACAATATATGTATATTTGAAACTGGAGGGATCAAGAGATCGTAAAATATAAATCTGTGCTTTAAGGATTAGTTACTAATCCAAAAAGGGAAAAGAAGTATCTTGAAAAATATGTGCATTTTGAAAAGTGTGTGTGTGCAACAGGTGAGCAGAGCGTATGCCCCCATGTTAAAGTCATTGCTAACACTTTAACAGGAGCAATGGCTTTAACAGAAACATAAACAACTCCACTGATTATGTTTCCATGTCGAGATGCCCTCAGATGAAGACAAATCAAGGGAAATATCATAGAGACATACAAAGAACATGGAAGGGATCTACCTACCATGGGGTCAGTATGATCATAAGATAATATATATATAATATTATTGCAAATGAATTGACATCATTCCCCAAAGAAAGTAGAACTACAATCACAAAGGAGGAAAGATCACATAAGATATACGAAGGAGAATCTTTTCGATCCATGACATGGAGACCAAAAATAATTAGTGCTACCATATCTCGAATCCAAGCAGATTACACAAGGAAACATTTATGAACAATAGCATAGTTACAACATAACATTGAACAATGCATAGAAGAATATAGATACATATAGAGGAATTTGAACAATAGTTTTGATTCTTTTATCACCTTGCACCAATTGAGTAACAAGGATCGTATAAAGGAATCTAACAACATTTAGCAAACACAGTACGGGAGAAGCACAGTACAGCAAGCAAACACACAACAAAGCTACCACAAAGGACAAGTCGATCAAGCATGCCGCCTACTTTCCCTAGCTCGCTATATATCATTTAGGGTAGGTGGGTAACTCGCAAGAGGGACTATATCCAACATAATAGGAATGATAGCCAATTCCAAACAAGGATCCTCTTGAGAATCACTATGTTCAAAACTAGGTGTAAGAGTTAATTGTGATGAAAGCATATTAGGTAAATCAATGTCAATGTCAATAGTCTCATATTCATCATTAACATTATCAATATTATCAAGAGTATCTTCTTCATCCAAATTAATCAAAATAGGATCTAAGATATGAATAGAATCATCATAATCATGCATGTGAACATCATTATTAGTAACAAAATCTTGTAATACATTATGCATAAGTTTATCCGAAGAAGGTAGAGATCTTTTAGCTTTAGCATGAGTACGATGCTTTTTACGACATTCATTAGCAGATCAGTTATGTTTTGATTTAGTTGAGATATGTTGAGAACTAGGAGGAACAATCACAGGATCCTTATCAGGTTCTTTAGGAAGATCGATAGAAGTTTTATCCATAGGAGAAACAATCACAGGATCTTTGATAGATTCGGTAGGAGGAACTTGATTAACAGAACTAGAAGCCATAGTTAAAGGAGGTATCAAAGGTGTAGGTAAAAGACCATGATTAAGATCCATAGGAGGTATGCTTGATAGAAGAATCTTATGATGCTTATAAGCTTGATATGATTGAAATAGATTATCACGGCGAGTAAGACATGAATTAGGTAAGGAAGGCCAAAAGAAATCTAGAGTAGCACAATCTCTAGGCCTAGAAGGTTGATATGAACTATGATTAATCATCTTCATTTTGTCATTATGAATGAACTTAAGACACTTATGGATAGGTGAAGCAACAACATGCATGGCAGTCAACCAAGGCAAACCTAGCTTAACTTGAAATTGATCAGAAGTAGGAACCACAACGAAGGTAGTGTTCACAATTTTTCCAAAAAGTTCAACTGGTAAAGTAATAGAACCAAATGAGGGATAAAGAAAACCATTGCAAGTTTGAATCCACGCATCTGATGTATCATAGAAGTCGCATTGTAAATTTTTCATAAAAATATTTTCTTCAGTGATAACATTAACTAAGGAGGTAGAATCAACAAGACAACCATAAGTAGGTATCTTAGAAACCCTAGCAACAATGTAAAGGGGACCATCGGGAGCCTTAATAGTCTCAGAGTCATCAAAGGTAATCAAAAGTTCTCGAGGTCTTTTATTCTTGAATTATTGTCGAGGTTTAGGTTGAGGTTTCACTTTAGGTTTAGGTTTAACTTGAGGTTGAGTTTGAACTTGAGGTGAAGATTGAGGTGGAGATATAGATGGATCAACATGCTCCACTTGATTAATGACATGATTAAGATCATCCACCTTGGAATCATACACACGTTCCTAAGCAGATGGTTGAGCAATAGTATTAGTATCATGTGTAGGTAAGGGATTCGTATAGATTTGAAGGTTCTGATTAGGAGGAGAGACAAATTGATTCCCACTACTATCCAGATTATCAATAGATAAGGCTTTAGCATCAATGAGATCTTGGACCTTATGTTTTAAAGAATAACATCTTTCAGTATCATGACCATTCTGACGATGATATTGACAAAAAGCATTTTGATCAAAAGATTTAGATGCAATCATAGTAGGTAAAAGAGGTCGAATAGGAGGTAAAGTAATCATATTAGTAGCTACCAACCTATTCATAGAAAGAGGAGTAAATGTATGATTTAATTGAAAAGCAGTGGATGCAGAAGTGGCATTATGAGATGCAACAGCAGCCTGATCAGTAACTGCATTCGCTTGTATGTTTATCTTGACATAATTGTTGAATTTTTTAAACTTGTTTGAATTAGGAGTAGCATCACTCTTATCAATGGGAACAGGAGCCATTGGACTGTTGCTCTCAAACTGACTCACTTGTAATTGATAATGATGAATCTCTACACAAAGTTGTTGAAAAGAGGTAAATTCAGTAAGCAGAATCTTATCTCTAATATCCTTTTGCAAATTTGAAATAAACATACATTGAATATCAATATCAAAAAAAGGATAGGAAATCTGAGCATGCAAATGCTTAAATATACCAATAAATTCAGTTAACTTTTCTTTAGCACTTTGTTTACAATGCATTAAGTCAGTCAAAGACACTTGTGGGCCAATATTGTTTTGAAATTGTTGAATAAAGGCATTAGCAAGTTGTGGAAAGGAATCAATTGAATAAGGAGGCAAAGAATAATACCATTGTAAGGCCTTGTCATGAAAGGTTCTAGCAAATAGTTTGGCTAAAATCCTATGGTCATGAGCATAATCACTACAGAGGATTTGGAAGGTTTTAACATGATGAATAGGATCTCCTTTTCCATTATAATTCTCAAGATGAGGCATCTCACCTTGCTGAGGAATAGGAGTATGAATGATAGCCAGGGACAAAGGACTTCCCATGTCACATGTAGGAATACTAAACTTGTTTTGAGTTAAGGAAGCAAGTTGTTGTTGTAAAGAGGATACGGTTTGAGCCAAACTGATGATGGTTGAATCATTAGAGGAAATAGGAAGAGTAGCAACATTAGACACACTAGGTAAAGTGTAAGAAGCTGTAGGAATAGAAGACACAACTGGAGGAACACTAGGAACTACAGTTGGAAGTGGATTGGAATAAGTGAAAGGAACATTATGATATGAAGGTTGTGATGTAGGAAGGGACACGTGAGGAACACTCATAGGAATAGAGGGAACCGTCATAGTCACCAAAGAAGGAGGATAGATAGGAAGACTAGGTAAAGGATTAGAAGGAGGTTCAACATTAGTGATAGGAGGAGTGAAACCTAAATCTTGAGCTTCTTGAGCTAAAGGTTTAACATTGGAATGCACAAGATGAGTAATACCACGTAAGAGGTTAACACCTTGATCACTATCATGGAGAAATTTCTTAAGACCCTTTATAGCTTGAATAGAATCTTGATTATGGTTTTCTTGAAGGAGCCAATTACCCATTTTATCAAGTTTAGTGGAAAGTTTTTGGACTTGTTTAGGAGGAACTCTTAAAGCATCATCCTCATCATGAGATGAGTGAGAAGAGTTTTGCTCCATAGGAGGATTGGAATCATGAAGAATCAGGTTATCATTTGGGATCCTAAGGAAAGAAGAAGAAAATTCAGGATCAAAGACACCCATGAGTCTACAACTTCTTCTAACAGGAATGTTATAAGTAGGACTAGTGGTAGTAATGCTCATAAACCAATATAATACAAATGAACTAAACTAAGAACACATATAGCATGAATATGAAATTTAATTAGCATGCAAGATCAATCACAAAGGACAAATCTAATACTAACAAGATAAAAAGGAAAGCACAATAAAGCATCCAATTCCACAAAAGAAAAGAGAGTAAGTATGTGGGGTTCACCAAAATGAATAGGGGTAAAATGGATTCACCTCTATTTGGATGTAGAGGGGGAAATATGAGATTTATTCTCAAACCCAAATTCCCAAAGAAGAGATCCAATCTGATCAACCAAGAGATTAATACATAATCAAATCAATTTATGGAGAATATGGAAAAGAAAGAGAGTAAATCCAATATTTCCCTATCAAGGAAATTGTGCTTGGAATATAGAATAATTGAAATACAACTACTAACCTCAAAATTAGGGCAGATTTGGAAAATGTTGAATTCTGATGTCTATGTGTACTTTCTAGAAAATCTAAAACTTGTCCTATATTGGAAATGCTGAGACAGAGAAAACCCAAAAATCTTTCCTCAAAATGGCTTAGCTCAGGTTTGACCCTCATAAAAGGTCAAATACCACATTCTTTATTTGAAGTCCGATTCAAATTATGTTCGTAGATCCTGGAAGATGGCCGAAAAGGCTATCCAAATTCACTCTCAGATCTGAAACTCTGCACCTATACTTGCAAGAAAATGGGGGTTTTTGTTGTATGGGGGGTTTGCCTTGGTCAAACCCCAATTTAGGAATTAACCTTGAAATTGAATTGAAATATATTGTGCATAAATAAAGTAATTGAATCAAATCACCTCGCTTATGTTGAAGTCCTTGTAGAGGATTCAAATCCTCAAATCCACAAGTAGGAATGCTTCAATGGATGTAGGATGTCTCCAATCAATGGTATTTGATCTTCAACACCAATCTTGACTTGATCTTTGCATATGAGAAGGCTTGAATGAATGGAGAAGAATGGATCTTCAAGGGGGCTCCAAAGAGATTAAATCCTTCAATGGCTAACAATGGAAATCCTTGATGGATGAGTGCTTGAAGACTTGAATGCTTGAAGACTTGCTTGCACTTGAGAGCTCTAGATGCTTCATTGCAAAACTTGATGATGTTCTCATAAAACTTGATGGAGAAAATGAGAGAGGAAGGCCTCCTTTTATAGTGAACTAGTGCACACTCCTCTCGATGGGCCACCTTGGAGAATTAAATCCCAATTAGGTCCTCACCTTTAGAAAATATACCTAGATTAAATGCAATTAAAAGATTTACTATTTCAGAGCTTGAAACAGCTGACCCAGAGGCAGAGAAATAAATTTCCCGAAAGCCCAAAGCCTGGAAATTAAGGATCTGGGAATTTTGGAGAAAGGGGTCAAAGTCGACATTGACCCTAACCTAGTCAAGGTCAAGCTCAACCCTGACCTAGTCAGGGTCGACCTAAGACATTGACCTTTTTCTTAAGTTGACTCAAAACTGAATTAGGAGGCCCCAGGGATGCCTAGAAACCTAGTTTTGATGCCGGAACAAGATAGAATGTCAGGAAAAGACATAAAATCCTATGATTACTGAGAGGAAGACCAGGAGGATCCATTTCTAAATCCTACCTAGAAAATAGAGCCATGGAAGAGGGAAATTCAGGAGAATCCTTAAGATCCTAACCCTAGTTTCACCTAGAATGAAGAAATCAAGTGCAGGGAAGAAGTGGAAAGCGGGGAGAAAAGCCAAATACATGCAAAGACCCAATCAAGGCACTTAACATGACCCCAAACCACTTACTCGGAGGGCTAAATGATCTTAACATGGAGATGCTTCCATTTTAAGATGATATAGGTGGTAGGATGGTTTATTTTGAGCTTTCCACTGATAAATTCTAACTTCATTTATTTTTTCCCTTTCTATTAATAAATTACAATGAATTTTGGCAATTTATTAAAAAAATAAATCTTAAAGCCAATTCAAATTTGAAAAAGAAAACATTAGTGGGAAATGAAGTTGTGAATCTATGTGCTTGGTACAGAAGATGCAAGACTAAAGTGACAGTAGCACTTCGGGGGTGGATAAAAGAAATCTAATAGCAGATTGTTGTTTCTTTGGGATTCCTAGTATCAGTGTAATTAGTGGTTTGCCTGGGGTAATCGACTGGTGAACTTTTCCCTAAGTAACCGAGTCAACCAACCCTACTAGGACTAGTGGGTCAGGAGTTGTTTGACACTATTCGTGTTGGTTAAGATCTTGCGATCTGGAGGCTTGACTCAACCTTTTAAAGGGTATTCAAATCTACAATTTATCTTTTATTCTCTTTGTAATAATTTGGAACCAAGTCCATAGAACCCCGTTCGAAAGGCTACAAGCCGAAAGGCTTAAAATGAGCACTGGATGTCCCAAAACTTATAAGTTGTGGATATGATTCCCATAAGAGGCATATAGAAATCATGGAACCTTTCCATCCCCTTTCCAACACAAAGGTTCCAATTCCTAGTTTGAACTAGTTAGGACACTTCATAGTAGGATTACCGAGTGTCAGTAATCTACTCGGTGAAGTTACTGAGTAAATTGGTTATCAAAGAAATTGAGCACTAACCGAGCCTAGTCGGTCAAGAACTCAACTGAGCATTAGTCACGCCGAGGGAGTAAAGCTAGTTAAAGACACTGAATCCTCGAGTGAGGATAGTGGTGTTAGGAATGGGAACATTGAGAGGGGGGGTGAATCAGTGTTCACTAAATTTTATCTTTTTTATTTAATCTTTAAACTAAACTTAAATTCTTAAGTACTAAAATAAACATCCACATAAATATGAAACATGAAATCAACACATGACACTAATAGGTAAAAACCCTGGTGGGAATTGACACCCACTAGTATTCTGTACTAGTGTTTTGTGATCCTTGTTAGAAGATCCTTAACCCTGTTAGGAGTTGCTTTACAATATATTTAGTATAGTAGACCTGGTCAAGGCTCAGACCCTATTAGAAGTCTTTTACAATAGTCCCTATTAAGTGAGAGGATGCATTTTCTAAGAGCTCACTGCTCAAGTGGTGAAGGCTACAACCTTCTGATCTTAGATACACACTATATTTGTTGGATGAATTGTCATTGTGACACTACTGGTTAGATTAGTTCCTTTGATGCGCTTGATGCTTTGACCTATAGAAAAGCTCTAATACATCTTATAGACTCTTTTCACACTTCTTCTCTACTTATCACTACTCTATCTCAACTTCCATACCGAATACAATGGGCACACCTTATATTTATATGCACATACAGAATAAACAACTAGGTTGGCCCTTAAACCTATTACATACAACACTTCCAAATGAATTGGCTTAAGTGTGTTTACAATAAAACAAGTATACATGTCAAAAACTTAATTACAATAGGTTCTTAGCCTTTACATCATTAGAATATAGTTGCAACACAAAATGATAACTGTCGGTTGCTTACTCTGTTCTTCACTGGCACACACTGGCTGTGCAACTTCAACTGCTTGTATCTTTCTCATACTTACATATCTGATCATGCGCTCATAGACTAAGCATGAATATAGTCCAACCATCTTAAATTCTAGGAGACACACCATAATTCCACCATATGCATGTGCGTTGATGCTTTGAGCTATAGGAACTTTTTACATTGTCCAATCTTCAACACTTAATTGATTTTTGATCTTCTCATCAAGTGTGCTAACTCCAAACTACTATATGACTTTGTTTCCATAATGACAACACTATATTAAGTCATATATATTAGTATAGCCATCTTTCCAACAATCTCCCCCTTTTTCATTGATGGCAACAAAGGAATATGGCTAAGTTGCTAACTGTTCTAAATACAAAAAACTTTTTGTCTTCTATACATACACTTATATCTCCCTATACATATTATGATCCATATTCTATACAAAACTCCCCCTTTGACATTAATGACAAAGGTGTTTCAAAAACTGTATCTACATATACTCATTGAGGTAAAACATCTGGATATGCTATCTTTAAGTTCTGGATCTCTTTCTTCCAAAATGTGATCAAAGAGTTTACTATCTCAAGATGGGCGCATAGTGCATACTATAGCTTCTCCATCTTCTTCAAGTTAGTGCTAGGACCATGATCATATGTTACCATTGTGGTGTCTATGTCCTCGATTTTATGATTGAGTATATCTAATGAGGGTGTAGAGCATTCCTGAGTTGTGTTTGCCTTGCCCCGATGTTTGACATTTCTTTTTCTTCCTTCTCAATCTTATCTATTTTCCCTTGGTATACATTATCACACATGTTTACATCTGTGGATGTGTCTTTCACTAAACTCTTGACTTGCTCAATCATAGCTTCTACCTCTTTTATTTTCTTAAAATGGGTATCAGTAAGCTTATCCTAATCCATGCATTCTACAATGATTCTTCTTCCTTGATCTGCAAACTCTTTTAGGGATGATTGACCAGTCTTGAGTGAGCTTAGGTCAAGTGCAAAGTTGTTCATTAATTCACCCAGCTTCTTCTTTAGGTACTTTTCTTCTGCAACTAGGGATGTAGTTTCTTCAAGGCTTGAGAAATTGCTTTTGAAATGTGAGATGACTATACTCACATCATCAACAGAGTGTATCTTTGACACTTTTATGTCCTCTAGAAAAAAATTATTCATAATGTTTACTTATTCTACCAGGAGGGGATTCCTCATCACTTATTTTTCTTTAGCCTTCTCCATAGCTAAGATGTTGAACTTAATCAGGTCTTCTTCTCTCCATGAGTCCAAATTGGATGTGTCAGGTGTCAAACTTGACAACAATTCTACAGAGGGGGTGATGGGAGTGCTATCCATCACTTCTTGTTTTACCTTGACTAGTTTAACTGATGGTTCATTATTCTCTTCTTCTTTTTCTAATTCTTTCTTTTCTTCTTCCTTTTCATCCGTTATATCTTCAATCATTACTTCTTCTTAATGACTAGGAGTGTTACTGCATAAGTTTTTTGCCTCTTGAGTGCTTACAAATGCCTCTTCAAACTTATCCAATTCTATGTCTGTGGCCGCCATGGCTATCTCTACATTGTCAATGATAAAGTTGCTATCTTTTTGTGACTCTGTAGTAGGTGCAGACTTATCTACCTCTTATTGTGTTTCCACTATAGGCCCTGAATCCTGAGGACCTGTAGATTGTACCTTGATGGTCTCTGACTCTTTGGTAACCATTATGGGTACATGTACTATGGGTGTAGTAGGTGGATACATGTTCCTATTCATAAAGACCTTCTCAAAGGCTTTCTCTATTTCTTTGGCAACTAATTCATAGTTTTTATCCATTATGTTCAAGGTTCTTATCTTGGTCCTGAGGTGAGGCTTCACCAGATCTAACAGTAACTTTTTCTCTTCTAGCTCACATATAGGAAGGGTTTCATCTAAGATCTTTTCCCTTATCCATAGATCTTCTTCAATAGCCTATCTCTTTTGGAATTCTAGGATATTCCATACATTGTCAGGGATCATGGTCTTAAGTTCCAAGACTGTCTTCTTGAACTTCAGCATGTATTTGACTAACATACCATGAATCTCATATTTGTCTATTTCACTATATTTTTCATAAAACTTCCCTACTTGATCAATTCTTCCTTCATTAATTATTCTTGAACTTAGCACACTGAGACTAGGTTTGAAAATTACTTTAGGAGGTTCTTGTGAGTTCCTTCTATTTCTTGTGACTCTTGAGGATGGATGGCTAGTGCTGGTTTCTTTCTTCCTCTTTGGCATTGCCTTATACTCAGGAGGAGCAATAAGGTCAATGGTTTCCTTAGGTGTAGAAGGAGTATCATCAGTTTTATCCTTCTGTTCATCTGATTTCTCTATCTTTACCTTCTTCAACTTGGGATCATGTGATTCTGCCTTTGCTGCATCCATGCTCTTTAGTTCCAAAGAAATCTTTTGTTCTTTTTCTTTGTCAAGATCTGCTTGAGACACTCCATGTATTCTTAAGATCTCTGATGTGACTTTAGCAACCTTTCTTTTTTGTTGTTGCACTATTTAGTTTGGCATCTATTTCTCTTGTCTTCTCCTCATAAGTTCCCCATCTTGGTTCATTAGGGTCAATAGGGGCTGAAAGCAATACTTGAGCATATGCTTCTAAAACTTGTTCCTCTACTTCATATCCAAGTGGATGAATCCACTTAGTTCTAGGTACAATTTCCTCCATGCAAGTTATATCTGTTTCAACCATAAAACAAATAGTATCCTTGTATTTCTCAACAATGTTTTCTAGAATTTTGTACCTCATTTGCATCTTGGCCCTGAAGGTCTTCAACTCCAATGTTATGTAATCTCTCAATGCACTCTGAGTGGATGCCTTGTTAGATATCTGTGGCATGGTTGGAATGGACTTTTTCAAGTAAAAATATGATACTTTCCCAACTATATGAAGGTACATGTAAATGATCAAAGACCCAAACCTGAATATCTTGGTCTTATCATGTTTGATTGCTTTGATGTTATCAATCAACTATGCACGCAAGATTTCACACAGATTGAACTCTCCATCTTCCTTCATAAGTTTGATGGCTACTAGAATTGTGCCCACAAACACACTATTCACCTTGCTGGTGTGATGAAACCTGTATCCAAGTATCGTGGACATCAATTTGATGTCAGCTTGCTCAATAGGCTCAATTGTCATCCTGCGCCTATCACTTCTGGACTTACATGTTTTCTCAACAATTTTCCTAACATCCTTGCCCACAGGAAGGATGGTGCTAGTCTTATAGGCACATCACCTATCCAAAATAGGTCATCATGAATTCTTCTTAGAAGTATTTTAATCCATTCTATCTCATAGAACACATATGCCATAGCATACTCCACTATAGGTGATCATTCCACTTCGCATATTCATCCAAGAAGGTTTTGTCTAGTTTTAGCATGGTTTCCATGTGTGCCCTTAGTCTATCCAATCCTACTGGTTCCTTCTTATAGTAAATGTAAGCCCTAAAGTCTTTGGCATGCATAACGCCCATAGGTGTGCAGGAGAATGCTCCCTCTAAGTCATCTAGGGTAGACTTAAATGGATGCTTCTTAGACACATATCTTTTCCTTTCTGCAACATCAAATACTATGGGAGTGGCCATCACTTACTTGTTTTATCACTTTCCAAATCTTCTCTAAGATGATCTGAAGATTTCTGAATCGGCACGACGAACTAGGGTTTCTGTAACTGAACAATTGTATTGCTAATCACTGATAGATCAATCTACAAATCTTCACAATAACTTATAAATCTCTTTCTTCCCTTCAATCACTTTGAATTTGAATGCAATGAGTAATCAAAAAGCTTTCTATGTACTTAAAGTGAAAATTATGCCATTAATGCTTGTCGTGTAAACCAGGCTGTCACATAAAAATTTCCAACTTTTGTTCTGCGAACAATCAGTATGTGGGCTCTTTCACCAAGGTTCCTTTATCCTCTAAAAGCTTAAGTTCAAAGGCACATACTCTGAGAGTGAGTATACCAGCCACGCAGGGGTCTAGAGCTAAATTAGCTCCCCTATGACCCTAAGGGCCATTCATCCAGATGTAGAGGGTGCGTCCACTGTGGATGCATCCAATACATTCTCATCAACTTTGTCCTTATTTCCTTCTATCCAAATCAAGCTCACATCCTCTGAGGCTTTCACAAACTTGACTTCTCCTTCAGGATCCAATATTGGTTCTTTAGTCTTTTTAGGGCTTTCCTGACCTTGCATCCTTGATCTACAAAACTTTGAGATATGTCCAGCCTTGTTAGAGTGAAAAATGACTAGAGGCCTTATATTCCTCAGCGCATTGACATGAGTCACCAGTTTACATTGTCTCGCTGAGTGACCATTATAGTTACATATTTGACATGTAACATTCTGAGAACTTCTTATATTTGTCTGATTCTGATTTCTCTAATCATGCTGAATCTTGTTCTTTTTACTAGTCTTGCAATTCATGGCTTTATGACCAAATTTATTGCATGAATAACAATAACCATTAAAAGGTCTTACCTCTTAATAGTTCCTTGCTATGTGTCCATGCTTGTTACATGCAAAACAAGTGTGGTCTACTAGCTTGCGCTCATTCTTAGGTGGTTCACTATTTTCTTTGGTTTGATCTTCAGTCTTCTTAGCATCAATAGAGTCTTTTTGTGTATCCTTTCTTGCTCGCATGTTGTCAATTTGATTTTGTGCTTCATTGTATCCAATGTAGCTAGTATCTCCTTTAGCTTTTCTTGCATACAATTGAGATTCTATCAAATTAGAACTGGTGTGTAATTTGTCAATATGATTCTTTGCTTCTTTCAATTCAGACTCCAAGATTTCCATATTTGCTTGTCTTAGTTCTTCATTGAGTTGAAGGTTATCTTTGACTTGTTCATTATAGACATCCTAATTGTTAATCAATTTATCATCAAATTCTTTAAGCTGATCTAATAAGGATGCATTTTATTTTTTTAGTTTCTTGACCATTATCCCCATTTCACTGGTGGAACATTCTTTCAAATCCCTTCTTATCTTTTTGATGACTAATTGAGCATCACTGACTTTTTTCTTTTAGTTCTTCAATTTCTCTTTTAGATTTGTCTAGGTCTTCAAGAGTGGCTTCAAGATTTCTCCTTAGATGTTTCATTTATGCTTTTTCCATGATCTCCTCAAGTGGTTAAACTTCTTTGCTGAGGACTAGAGCTCTGATACCAATTTTTAGGAATGGGAACACTGAGAGGGGGGGGGTTAATCAGTGTTCACTAAATTTTATCTTTTTGCTTTAATCTTTAAACTGAACTTAAATGCTTAAGTACTAAAATAAACATCCACATAAACATGAAACATGAAATCAACACATGACACCAATATGGTTATAGGGAAACCCAAATAGGTAAAACTCCGGTGGGAATTGACACCCACTAATATTTTGTACTAGTGTTTTGTGATCCTTGTTAGAAGATCCTTAACCCTATTAGGAGTTGCTTTACAATATATTTAGTACAGTAGACCTAGTCAAGGGTCGAACCCTGTTAGGAGTTTTTTACTATAGACCCTATTAGGGGAGAGGATGTACTATCCAAGAGTTCACTTCTCAAGTGGTGAAGGCTACAACCTTCTGATCTTAGATACACACTATATCTGCTGGATGAACTATCACTGTGACACTGCTTGTTAGATCAGTTCCTTTGATGCGCTTGATGCTTTGACCTCTAGAAAAGCTCTAATACATCTTATAGACTCTTTTCACACTTTTTATTTGCTTATAACTACTCTATCTCAACTTCCATACCAAATACAATGGGTGCACCTTATATTTATATGCGCATACAGAATAGACAACTAGGTCGACCCTTAAACCTATTACATACAATGCTTCCAAATGAATTGGCTTGAGCATGTTTACAATCAAACAAGTATACATATTGGAAACCTAATTACAATAGGTGCATAGCCTTTACATCATTAGAATATAGTCGCAACACAAAATGATAACTATCGGTTGCTTACTCTGTTCTTCACTGGCACACATTGGCTGTGCAACTTCAACTACCTGTATCTTTCTCATACTTGCATATCTGATCATGCACTCATAGACTAAGCATGAATATAGTCCAACTATCTTAACTTCTAGGGTGCACACCATAATTCATCTATACACACATGCGTTGATGCTCTGAGTTGCAGGAACTATGTACACTGTCCAGTCTTCAACACTTAACCGATTTCTTATCTTCTCATCAAGTGCACTGACTCCAAACTACTATATGAATTTGTTGCCATAATGACAACACTATATTAATTCATATATATCAGTATAGCCAACTTGCCAAAAAGTGGATTTGTGATTTTTATAGGATCTTCTAAAGGTGTAGAGCACTCTCTTAAGCCCACTTTGGGTTCAGAGAAACACTGAAGGTCTCACCATTTAAGGAGATGCTTGAATAGGCAAGAGGTCTATGTCAAGTTATATCAAAGCATCTAAGATCCTTAGGGTAAAGATATACCAGCACCATGGAAGGAGAAGATGAAAGAGGATTGTCATCAAGGATGACCAATGCAAAGATAGTAAGATAACTGAGAGAGAAAAGGACACAACATGATGATTGAAGAGACACCGAGATGCAGCAGATGAGGTAAGAAATGGACAAGCTTAGGGAAGAGCTTCAAAAGAGCAGTAGTGGAAAATTTGATGATGTCAAAGAAGGGAGTGATGAAGAACCTCTTGAGTAGGAGGAAGAAGAATGTCCTATAGACCAGAGGCTACTTATGAAGACTCTAAAATCTATGGAGAGGAGAACCATGGACACCAAGCTTGAGTTTCCTACATACAATGGGAAGATGGACCCGGATGCTACAATGGATTGGGTGGATGCCCTAAATAGTTTCTTTGATTCTGAAGACATCCCTAAGAATCAAAGGGTGAAGATTGCTAAGTCAAAGCTCAAAGGCTTTGCACTCACATGGTGGAACTTCACTTAAGATGATAGGGTGAAGAATGGAAAGAATCTAGTCACCACTTGGAAGAAGATGGTGGCCTTGCTTAGGGAAACTTATGTCCCTAAGGATTATGAAGTTCAACTTCATAAAAGAAGAATGAGTCTAAGATATAAAGATATGGACATCTCTAGCTATACCAAAGAATTTCAAAGATTGGTGATGAAATCCAAGCTTGCTAAACTAGAATGTGTAAAGCTTGCTCAGTATATGAAAGGCCTAAGGGTCTCAATTTAGGATGAAATTAGTTTGATAAGCCCTACCAACATGAACCAATGCTATCAATTGGCATTGCAAGTTGAAGAAAATTTCAGAAGGAGGAATGAATAGAGTGGTAGAGGAAAAGCCAAGAATGAAAGAGGCAGAGGAAACTTTGGAGGAAGAGGACAGAACAATAGACCACAAGGAGAATCTAATAAGGAGAACACCCAAGGAGAAATCAGTTCAAGAGGTGGATACAAAGGTAGAAGAGGAAATGGTAGGGTTAGAAATGGAGGAAGAAACAATGGACAAATCAGATATTATAACTACAATCAGACATGACACTACACTAATAGGTGTCTGGATAGAGACAAGCAGAATAGCCAAGGTGAAAGAAGAGCCAACCTAGTGCAAGAAGATAATGTTGATAGTGTGAGAGACTGTACTAGAGAAGATGGAGTAAGCCTCATGATGAAGAGGACTCTGATCGAAGCACCCATTCTGGTGGAACCTCCTCAAAGAAAAAGTCTTTTCAGAACCAACTACAAGAGCTATGAAAAGGTATGCAAGTTAGTAATTGATTCTGGTTCTACTAAAAACCTTGTATCTAGGGAAATGGTAGATAAATTAAAATTAGAAAAGATACCCCACCCAAACCCATCTAATGTATCTTGGTTGACAAAAGGGCAGCAGACCCTCATAAGTGAACAAGCTTGGGTGGATTTCTCTATTAAAGATTATAAGGATAGAGTCCTTTGTGATCTTGTAGACATGGATGTATGTCAACTTTTGTTAGGACATCCATGGCAGTATGATCTGTAGGCTAAACATGATGGAGTCACACACAAATACCAAATTATTCAAAATGGTCACAAGTACAACTTGCTCCCTCTTCCTAATTGTCAACAAGAAAAACCAAAAGAACAGTTATCCATGCTTGCAGGAGAACAAGAGATGATCAACACTATTAAATATTCCTAGGTAGGATATGCCCTAGTCCTTAAACTAAAGGAGAAGACAATTCACAGTGAAGTACCGAAAGAAGTAGATAGTCTACTACAGAAGTACAAAGGAATAGTTACAGGAGACACACCAGATGAACTCCCACCATTGAGGGACATCTATCACCAAATAGATTTCATCCTAGGTGCTTCCCTACCAAATAAGGATTCTTATAAACTTACTTCTAATCAAAATGTAGAAGTCACTAGACAGATAAGTGAATTGTTGACAAAAGAATTCATACAAAAGAGTCTCAGCCCTTGTGTAGTCCTGAGTATTTTGGCCCCTAAAAAGGATGGAAAATGGAGACTGTGCATTGACTCCAGGGAAATAAACAAAATAACAATCAAATATAGATTCCTCATACCCAAGATTGAGGATCTATTAGACCAACTTGGAGGACCATGTTATTTCTCTAAAATTGACCTCAAATCTGGTTACCATCAGATAAGAATAATTCTGGGAGATGAGTGGAATACTACATTTAAAACAACAAAAGGATTATATGAATGGCTTTTGATGCCATTTGGCCTTAGCAATGCTCCTAGAACCTTCATGAGATTAATGATTGAAGTGCTTCAATATTTCATAGGAAAGTTTATGGTGGTCTATTTAGATGACATCCTAATCTTTAGTGGAACTATAGAAGAGCACATGAGACATTTGAAACAAGTTCTCCAAAGACTACATGAGAAGAAATTGTCTATCAACTTAGAAAAGTGTACATTCATGCAACAAGAGTTGATATTTTTAGGTTTTTTTATCTCAAAGGGCACATTGAAAATGGATCCTGAAAAGGTAGAGGATATCATTAAAATACTACATTTAAAACAACAAAAGGATTATATGAATGGCTTTTGATGCCATTTGGCCTTAGCAATGCTCCTAGCACCTTCATGAGATTAATGATTGAAGTGCTTCAATATTTCATAGGAAAGTTTATGGTGGTCTATTTAGATGACATCCTAATCTTTAGTGGAACTATAGAAGAGCACATGAGACATTTGAAACAAGTTCTCCAAAGACTACATGAGAAGAAATTGTCTATCAACTTAGAAAAGTGTACATTCATGCAACAAGAGTTGATATTTTTGGGTTTTTTTATCTCAAAGGGCACAATGAAAATGGATCCTGAAAAGGTAGAGGATATCATTAATTGGACCATACCAAAGACTCTAGGAGAAGTCAGGAGCTTTCATGGATTGGCTACCTTTTATAGGAAGTTTATCAAAAATTTCAGTCACATTTGTGCATGTTTACTTGATACCATCAAGGGTGGTAGAAAAACAAAAGTCCAGTGCACAACACAAGCATATGAAGCTTTCAAGTATTTGAAGGAGAGAGTAGCACAATATCCCATTTTGGCACTACCTACCTTCGGCAAATTTTTCACATTAGAGATCGATGCTAGAAATCTGGCCATAGGTACAGTTCTCAATCAGGATGGAAGACCTGTGGCTTTCTTCTCTAAAAAACTGAATGAAGCAAAGAAGAAATACAATACATATGACTTGGAAATTTATGCTATGGTTCAAGCCCTCAAAAAATGGAGGCACTACTTTCTTCCTAAGGAATTTATTGTCTTTATAGATAATCATGCTTTAATTTTTCTGAACAGTCAGGATAAACTAAGCTATGGGCACATGAAATGGGTTGAACAATTCCAATCCTTCAAATTTTCCATAAAGCATAAGAAAGGAACCTCAAACAAAGTTACAGATGCTCTCAGCAGAAGAGCGATTTTGGTTGAAGAAGTGTAGGTATAAAGTATAGGAATTGATGCCCTCAAGCACCTATACAAAGATGATTAAGACTTTGGTGATATCTATAAGGTTTTCTCTACTCTATCAGATCCATATAATACTATTTATTTAGAATATTTATTTTAGAATGGCCTTTTGTTCAAAGGAGGTCAACTCTATATTCCTAAATGCTCCATGAGAGAAAATTTGATTAGAGAAAAACATTGTGGAATACTAGGAGGTCATTTTGGCATAGATAAGACACTTGAACTTGTAAGGAGAAACTATCATTGGCCTCGGTTACCCACTGATGTCAGAAAGTTTGTTGAGTCATGCACTATTTTCAAAGGGCTAAAGGAGTTAGGACCAATCAGGGTCTCTATCAACCACTTCCTATTCCAACAAAGCCATGGGACAGTGTGAGTATAGAGTTTGTCTTAGGACTTTCAAGAACTAAACAAGGATTTGATAGTATCTTTGTTATAGTTGACAGATTCAGTAAAATGGCACACTTTGTTCCTTGTAAAGTTTCTAATGATGATTCACATATTGCTAACTTGTTTTTTAAAGTAGTGGTTAGAATTCATGGATTGCCAATATCCATTATCTCTGATAGAGATGTGAAATTCCAAGGGCACTTTTGGAGAACCCTTTAGAAAAAGTTGGGGACAAACTTATCATTCAGTTCTGCATACCATCCATAGACAGATGGGCAGACTGGAGTTGTAAACATATCATTAGGCAACCTTCTAAGGTGTCTAACAAAATAATATGGGCAGACTTGGGATGTTATCCTTCCTTGAGAAGAATTTTCTTTCAATGATTTAGTGAATAAGTCCACAGGGAAGACACCATTCCAAGTGAATTATGGACTCCATCCAAGAGGAGTTATGGATTTGAGAGAGTTACCAACTGACTTTAAAGTCAGTGCATAGGGAGAAGAATTATCTACATGGATCAAAAAGATCCATGATCAAGTCTGAGATACATTGAGTTAGAATACTACAAAGTACAAAGAATAGTCAGATAAGAATAGAAGACATGTTACATTCAAAGAAGGATATCAAGTATGGACATACTTGAATAAGGAAAGGCTACCTAGGGGACATACCAAAATGCAAATGAGAAAGATTGGTCCTTGTCAAATAATCCATAAATTTGGGGATAATGCTTATGAAATTTCTTTACCCCCTGGGTATGTGCAAGATCATGAGGGACCAAACTATGCCCTTAAGTGGCAATGAGAAATCAGAAAATCAAGGTTAGTCAACTTGATGTGAAATTTTCAACTAGCTATCAACCTAATATCAAAAAGTTGTAACAATCGAATCTATAGAAAATTGAATGTAGTTTCTAAACTACTAGGCCTTTTTTGAAAAAAAGTTAGTATGATTGGTGAAAAGTATAGATTTCAATGCAGCAGTACAAAAATTCTAGAAAAAAAGAAGTAGGTGTATGTCTGACCACCTTAATCTTAATCAAATGATAATATTTTATTATAAGATTTATATATAAGTAGTAGACTCATGCCCAGATGTGACGCATATTTTATTGTAATTTTATTCCAAAAAAATAATTAATTATGAATTTTCTGCTACAACATTTTTAGAATAAAAAAACTCCCATGTCTGACCACCTTAACTGATTCAAAACTTTACAAAATTCAAAAAAAAAGATTCCTTATAGTAGGCGAAGCATAGAATGTGACGCATTTTTCAGATTTAAAAAATGTTATACTGTCTGAAAGTTATAATCATTTTTCAATCAGTATATAAATCAACACTTTAGAGGTAACTCAATTAAAAAATAACTAATAATTACTTACTGAATTCAAAATTTGACAGCAATTATATCGATAGAAAGCTGATAATCTCCTTAAGATACCCTTTTCTTTTCATCAAATTCAGGTGAAAAAACAATCATCAGCTACATGGTCAAAGTCTGGAACTCAGAGAAACAGGGAAAAACATGTTTTTGAGACATTTCAATAGTTGACCATGTAAGTTTGGTGCACAAAGCAATACCGAAGCCTAATCGGGTACCCGATATTTTCATGTACCTGATATTTTTGGGTACCTGAAAAAGCTGACAGAATTTTGATTTTTAACTTTTTCCCTCCCCTTTCTCCCTCCCATTTCTCCATCCTTCATAAATGAGATTATATACTATATTATATTAGATTATATATTATATATATTAAATATTAAATAATATGCATTTTACAAGTATATGCACAAAGATGGGGGACCAAAAAGATGCACTTTTCATTTTGGTCCCCCATCAGGCATAGTGCGTACACACTAAAGGGTGTGCGCCCTATGGCTTGGGCAATCCAAAATAAAGCACGTGTGCCCTATAGGGCGCACACACTTTGAAAAACACTTATAGTGTTTTTCAAGCATGTGCGCCCTATAGCACGCAAGCGCTTTGAAAAACACTTTTTGTGTTTTTCAAGCGCATGCACTCTATAGCGTGCACGCACTTTGAAAAAAGTATATAGCTTAAAAGAATGAACATTAGAAGTATTTGGCACTTGAACATTTTCCCTTTGTTTTCTTCGAGTCAATGTCCATCAAAATGTTGGTCTCAAACAAGTTTTGTAGTCACACTTGCTTCATCATTTTGTGTATATCTAATAACAAGTTAGTAGACTGAGTATCTCTGGCATCACTGGTAGCAGAGAACTAGTGTAAGTCTCTTGGGTCAAAACCATTGGTTTGGGAATATCCTGAGAATAGGACATACTACTAGAAGTCGATTACTTCTTATCTCTACACCAATTTACATTTTTGAATCTACTTTCATCAAGAGAAGATTGGTTCGTCTATATATTTAGACAACTCTTTCATTCTCAAATAGGAGAAA